>JAXGGA010008627.1:0-55796 GCA_038373865.1 Uloborus plumipes | reverse complement strand
CAAATTACCGGAGAACTTTAGTAATCTGGACTAATCTCGATTGCTCAGATTAATGAAAGTATAGAATAAACAAAAAACTTGCTTACCTTAGCAAAGCATTCGTACTTGAGAGAAGGAGTGTAAAAACTTGGTTTTTAACCCTACACCGCATGGTGTTGCCAATTAGATACATGGACAATTTGACCTCCTTATGAACAGCAGAATGTAGTCATAAGGCAACTCAATGCATAAAAAGCAAGTATTGGGTATATTTAAAGCAATTATCACCATTTATCTTCCATACATGGCAGCACTGGTCTGTTACATGCTCTTAAATGAATCCATATGGATAGCTTTTAAAATCACTTAAACTACCAAGTTTTGAAATTATTTTTTACAATGAAATATTTTTCTTTGTCTTTTAAAGAACTAACATGAATAAAATAAACATTTATCTTTCGTTTAAGATGCGCTTTACATAAAAATAATTATTTGGAAAAAATCTAGGACACAATACATGTCTGTAGACTGTAGACATTTGGCAACATTTTGCAGTAAGCATCCAGAGAACACTTCGATTCATCTCTGTAGTTCATGAAGTATGTTCTTTGTTTACGTTTCACGCTAGCTTCTTTCTCTTTTTGGAAGGTATAAAATAATCATGCGGACCCAAAAGTGATACTTTCGGCTGTTCTACCGTTTATTAGCCCTCGCAATTATCAATGCTTAGCTGATGTTCAACAGAATGAACAAAAAACAAAAAAAAAAAATCAATAGGGAAAAGCCTTCAAAACGTTCATTTTAGATTTCAGTTAGCACAAACGTTGTGCTTACACGTACAAGTAAAATTACACTGGTCAACAGTGGTTTTGGTGCCGAAGATTTTAGAGGTGATTTCTTATGAATTTGATGCCCTGAATTCAAATATGCTATTAGTTTTTGCCTATCAGCTCGAATTTTAAAGATATTAACATTTTAGTGAATTGTGCATAATACTATTTGAAAAGAAAAACCATGGTTTAAAGAAACAAATTAAACAAGCAATTTTTTTTATCATACAGATATTATTTATTATATACAAAGGAAAACAGAAAATATCATCATTTAAACCAATTACTCACTGAACATTTTGAAACTTCTTTTGCGTGACATTCTTGAATGTATTTTAGAGCAATTCCGCGTTGTAAAATCCAGCAGTAATCTGCCATCAAGTGAGTATCCCATCTTCCTCGATAGTGATCCGCCATGCATCTTATATCTTGGTGAAATCTTTCGCCATACTATTGTCTCCTATATCATCAGGAAAACGGTCTAAGTGGTTGTGTAAATAGTGCACCTTAATGCTCATGTTACACCCAAATGATCTGAAATTATTGAGCATCTTCATTGACTAATTCAACATAGTTTTCAGCTTTATGTTGATCAAGAAAATTTTGGACAACTGAAACAAATTAATTCCAGGATTTTTGTTCAATCTCAATCATTGAATTTATGAAGCCAGGGTCTTTAATCAGCTGTCTTATTTGTGGGTCATCAAATATTCATACTTTAATTTTTTCCATACTCAGCTGCGGCATTTTTACCCCCATATACACAAAGTGGGGGTAACTTACCAATAGCCTTTACAAACTGCTTCATTAGACCCGGCTTGATATGCAGTGGTGGAAAGATGATTTTCTCTCTTGGAACTAAAGATCATTGATGATATTCTTTTCCCCAACATCCATATTTTCTCTCCTAGACCACTCTTTTCTAACCCAGTGTTGCGCTTTGTCTCTGCTATCCCAGAGGCACAAGAAACATGGAACAACCAAGGTCAACCATCTCATGTTGTTAGTCTTCTTTTTATAATAAACTAATGTTTATTACCCGGCGTTGCCCGGGTGCTTATTAATAAAACATAGCAGTTCCTAATAGTGGTTCAAATAGTGTTGAATGCAAATAATTGTAACAGTAATTGTTTTTAACTTAAAGTTAGTAAACTTTTTAACTTAGTAAAATTGAGAGAAAATTGCCATTTTGAGACAAAAAATTGAATTTTGAGCTTTTTGAATTTTTTTAAAATTTCAAAAGCCCGACCATGTGAATTTCAGTGCATCAAGGAACCTCTGTGCCAAGTTTGATGAAAATCCGACGAAAACTGTGGATTTGTATAAGGAACAAACAAATATACATATATCCATTTTTATACATATAGATAAATTAAAATAATAATTATTTTTTAAAATAATAATTAGTTATTTCATAAATATTATTATTTTTAATTCAATTGGTTTCAAAATAAAACAAACAACAAGGAAAATATACAAGTATCTGTCCCTGCATAAATTTTAGAACACTCATACTTGAGCGTATTACATAGAAAAAAGCATTAATAGATAATTGAATTTATCTAAAAATCTAGAGCTGATACAGAAAAACTACTTGCGTACTTAGATTTAGCAATAAAAATTTAGTTAAAATCTGCTCAAAAATCCTTGGCACCAAATTTTTTTTTGTAGGCCTGTGTTATTAATAATTTTAAAATATAGTTTTGAAAAAAAACTAAAAAATACGCTTTTACATTGGAATGCGCTGTGATCATCACGGGTTTCCCTCTGATTTACAAAACTACTGAATATCCGCACTTAAGTTTACACGCACTTATAATACATCAACATGCAATACAGTTTAGCCTTTAGTATTAAAAATAATATTGAATATATTACTTTTATATTTGCAAAGAAGGTAAATTTTATCTTTTATTCAGAGTTACATATATACATACAAACAAATCCACATGTGAAGTTAATAAAAGCTTATTAAGAAGAGGGAGACCATTAGCTACAGAGGAACTAATTACAAACCAAAAAACAAGAGAAAGCTTGCGAGAGAGAGCTTCCAAAAGATATCAGATTTGACAGAATTGATCATCGGAAAGAACAAAGTACAAATAAACAATGATGTAAAATGTCAAAATGTAAAGGATTACAAGAGTGCAGTGCACCAAATGTTCAATTCCTCTATTGTTTTACAAAAAAAAAACTAATTTTAAGACTATCATTTAAAATCATTTTTATCTCTTGAATGCATGGTGTAGCCATTTGGCAACAAAACTACTTTTAATTAGAAAGTGGTGAAAATTTAGAGTTAATTTTTTAAAAATATTTTTTCATGTTTTCTTATTACATTGACAAACACATATATTTTTTTTCTAAGAAAAATAAAAAATCATGCAGTGTAGGGTTAAGTTTTAGTTGAATAAGAGCAAAAATCTGAGCTGTTTATTTTTCGCTGTGATGGCGGTGAAAAATCTTTAAAATGATGCCTTAATTTTGAAGTTTGATGAAATATTACCGTAAAATGGGGTGAATCGGAACACTTTTCAGCTTTGATTGTAAAAAAAGCAGTTAAAAGATTTTTTTAAATTTGATTTTTTGGGTAAAAACTTCGGTCTTGCTTTACTTTTAATATTCCAAGCAAAGACAAAACATTTTGAACAGTTATTATTAAAATATATAAGAAATTATGGGTGTTCCGAATCACCCCGATGATAGGGCTCAATCGAAACACATGTTAAAATTTTTATTTTTTTCAATTTAACCTGTAATAGGTCTCACAAGCGTGAGTAATATTGATGGGGGGGAATAAGAACAGATAATTACTGTCAAATAAAAGTAGAATTAATTTCAATACCAGTAAACGTTTATAATTTTTCAAAATTCAAAATAATTTTGAACTTATGAAAAATGAAAATTAATTTTAAGAAATGCTTTTCAATTGAAATACAAAGCTTTAACATGAATTGAAGTCACTCATGTCGTCCACAAATATGTACTAGTCCTTAAAACTAGCAATTGTGACTTGGCTTAAGTTTTTTCATAACATCTCATAAGATGAACTTTGCCTTTTCTTTAGTTTCTTAAAAGTTCTGGGTTTCGGGGATTGTCCTGAAAGATTTTTTTCGCTTATTCATCACTGTCTGTGTACTGGATTTTTACTACATAAAGTCTATATGACTTTCCCCTTCATGTTTTAAGTAAAAAGAAGTCTCCTGGAGAAAAAATCTCTTGAAATCTGCAACTGTTTGTTATTCCAAGATCTAGTTGCTCACGAGAAAGAATAAACAGTAATAAATCCTTGACCTTGTCTTGATTAGAAGAATTGGGGTTATAATCTTGATTTTTCAAACAGTTTCCTTCAAATAAGTTTGAATTGGAACAACAGAACTAAGTGTTCCGATTCACCCCGCAATTTTTTTTTCTAAGGCATTTTTCAGAATTCTTCCTTTTTATAACACAATTTATAAAAAATCTGGTATGGACCCCACACTACTTCCTTTTACGTGTAAATTTCTTAGTAGTTGCCTTAAGTGTTAAAAAAGTGCTTGGAGTGAGCAAGGTAACAATTCAAATATTTACTCCCCTAATCTACCACGAAACAATGCAAAAAATATTTTGCAATGATTATTTTTCTAAATATTGCTGATTTTAATATCATTTAGTGAATTTTTCGCAAAATATCGCCAATAGCGCCAAGTTGAACCCAAATTAAAAAAATAATTTTTTCGCCAAATTTGTCGCCAACTTGGCGATATGTCGCCAAGTTGGCGTCAAACACTTGGCGACTAAAATCTTGGCGAGCCAAGTGGTGGGGCCAATTCATATCACTTGAGTCTGTATTGAAATTAACATTGATTTACCCCAAAAAGGGGTAAAAGACCCCTTTGGGAACATTCGAATACAATCACAAGGGGAAGTGCACAACTAGACCCCCCTCAGAGCCTACATACCAAGCTAGAAGTTTCTACGGCATATAGTTTTTGAGTTATGCGAGCCACATACGCACATACACTGAAGTGACAAAAGTCATGGGATACCTCTTAATATCGTGTCGGCCCTCCTTTTGCCCGGCGAAGTGCAACAACTCGACGTGGCATGGACTCAACAAGTCGTTGGAAGTCTTCTGCAGGAATATTGAGCCATGCTGTCTCGATAGACGTCCATAATTGTGAAAGCGTTGATGGGGCAGGATTTTGGGCACGAACAGACCTCTCGATGGTGTCCCATAAATGCTCAATGGGATTCATGTCGGGCGATCTAGGTGGCCAAATCATTCGTTGGAATTGTCCAGAATTTTCTTCAAACCAATTGCGAACAGTTGTGGCCCGGTGACATGGCGCATTGTCATCCATAAAAATCCCATCGTTGTTTGGGTACATGAAGTCCATGAATGGCTGCAAGTGATCTCCAAGTAGCTGCACATAAGCATTTCCAGTCAATGTGCGGTCCAGTCGCACTAGAGGACCAAGTCCATGCCATGAAAAACAGCCCACACCATTACGGAGCCACCACCAGCTTGAACAGTGCCTTGCTGACAGTTTGGGTCCATGGCTTCGTGGGGTCTGCGCCACACTCGAACCCTACCATCGGCTCTTACCAGCTGAAATCGTGACTCATCGGACCAGGCCACGGTTTTCCATTCATCTAGGGACCAACCGATATGCTCACGTGCCCACGAGAGTCGCTGCAAGCGATGTCGTTCTGTCAGTAAAGGCACTCGAGTCGGTCTTCTGCTGGAATAGCCCAAGAAATCCAAATTTCTCCGCACAGTTCTAGCAGACACGTCCATTGTACGTCCCACATTGATTTCTACGGTGATTTGACGCAGTGTTGCTTGTCTGTTAGAATTTACGACTCTTTGCAGACGTCGCCGGTCTCGATCTTTAAGTGCAGGCGGTCGACCACTGCGCTGTCCATGGTGGGATGTTATGCCTGAAATTTCATACTCTCGGCACACTCTTGACACAGTGGATCTGGGAATGTTGAATTCTCTAACGATTTCCGAAATGGCATGACCCATGCGTCTAGCTCCAACTAACATTCCGCGTTCAAAGTCTGTTAATTCACGTCGTGCGGTCATCATCACGTTAAAACCTCTTCACATGAATAACTTGAACAGAAATGAAAGCTCTGTAAAAGCACTGCGCATTTATACCTGTTCTATGCGATGCTACTGCCATCTGAAAATTTGCATATTGCTATCCCATGACTTTTGTCACTTCAGTGTATATCCGCACATACATCCGCACATACGTACATACAGACGTCACGAGAAAACTCGTCGTAATTTACTCGGGGGTGGTCGAAATTGATTTTTCGGCTCTTTGTATGTTGTTAGGTACATATGCACGTGCTGACAGGTCGAAAAAACTACGCGACATTCATTCAGGGGTGAGCAAAGTCAAAATTTAGACCGAAATTTGAGTGAATTTTTTTTCGTGATCACAATACTTCCTTTACTACGTAAAAGGAAGTAAAAATGTAAATTCTAATATGGTATTCTGTAGTTCAGATACACGTATAATTGAAACATACCGCTCTTAGCTTTTAAACATAAGAAGGTTTGTTCTTGCATATGAAGTTTTGCAGTCAATGAAAATGTGATGTTTTCTAGCATTCCACGTGCAGCCCTCCATAGAAGCCAGTAGCTTTGCCAGATTGACAAAAGTAATTTTTTCCTACTTCCTATGATCTTACCTTTCTAAAAAAAAATCATGGCGAAAAATACCCAATAGTTTATTTATGAAGAATTTCTTTGTACAGTCGGGAAGTTTTGTTCCGATTGACCCCGCTGTTCCTATACACCCCATTTTACGGTACTAAAATTATGGCGCACCCAAAAGAAAACAGAAACAAATTTGAGAAATAATATATTTAATGATGGATAGTTGAATTGGAATTTTGCTCAAGACCCCCCCCCCCCCATTAAAGCGATTTTTCGCGGCTTACATTCGAACTTATGCCCGTTCATTTATAAGCACAACACTCATTATACTATGGGTCTTTAAAACAGGCTTATCAAATTTAGAAATTTTGCGTCGTCTCCATGGAAACCGTTCGTAAGAAAACAGCTTCACTCTTTTTTGTGCACTGCTGTTGAGGCATTTCCTTTATTTTATGCTTCTCGAATTAGGCTTACGCCTTTTTTTTGTAACCTTATGTCTCAGTTATTTCTCAATGCTTTCTAACAAATCTAGTCATACATTAATACAGCAAAAATTTCTAAGAAAATGTTGAGCTTTATAACCGTTGATTTTTCAATAGAACAATGTTTACGCACAAAGCAATTTTAACCGTCTGCATTTAATCATTGTTGTAAAAGCTAAGTGGGGAAAAGTACACAGCGCCGTAACTACGATAACCATCAGGGGAAAAGTGTGGAGAGTTGGAAAAAAACTGTACTTTGATCCACCAGCTCTCATTACACAGGGTATAAAACGTGCCAATACGTCTTAATTTTCGGATGCTATTCATTAAAGTAACGTGTAGTAAAAAACAAAAGCAAAAAAAAGAGTTTTTAGACAAAAACAATTTTTTAGACTTTGTCAGCTCTTTGTCGTCAGCCGGCAAGATAAGTGTGGCGACCTAAAAGATTATGCTAATTAGTAAACAACGTGAAAAGAACTAAAGATAATGACCGTCGTGAAGGTCAAGAGGTTTAAGACAAGGAGCCAGAGTATGAAGTTGTTCAGTAACCGACAGAAAGGCACGTGCGGTTTTTTAACATTGAACTTTTAATCCTATTAAATGTTGTTTTAACACATTTATGATTTTACAGTTCTTTAAAAATAAAGTAATTTGCATGTTTATGGTCATGGTAAATATTTTAGTGCAGGATTTTTCGTATCTTTCCCTAAAATAAGCTTTAAAATGAGGGGTAAATCATGGAATTCGATAAAGCACGTTGTGACAGAAAATCAGACTAGAGAAATTTCATGTAAGATAACTTAAGCCAAGGTACATAAACCAACTACTGAATACATCAAAATATGTTTTGATTTCAAGGGAATGAAATGTGAAATAGCATAAGAGAAAATTGCAAAAGTATAAAATACAGCGTTCAAAAATGCATTACTGCACTAAATCATGTGTTATTTTTACAGTGTACATCTAAATGACTGTCCGGATTAAGCGACGTTTAATGTAACAACAAAACATGTGCTGATACAAGCGTCCTACCACTTCCATACCGTAGATAATAGGATCTCACAACGCTATACTCGGTTACTTTAAAATAGGAGAATCAAGTTTAGAAATTTTGCGTCGTCTTCATGGAAACCGTACGAAAGAAAACAGCTAAACTCTTTTTTTTCTGCACTGTTGTTGAGGCATTTCCTTTGTTTTATGTTTATCGAATTATTCTTACGCTTTTATTTATATCCTCATGTCTCATATTTCTCAACATTTTCTAACAAATCTAGTCGTACATTAATGCAGTAAAAATTTCTAAGAAAATATAGTGCTTTATTAACGTTGGTTTTTCAGTGGAATAATAGTTTGCGCACAAAGCAATTTTAACCGTTTGCATTTAATCATTTTTGCAAAAGTTAAGTGGGGAAAAAGTCCATTGCGCCGTAAGTAGGACAACCATCAGGGGAAAAGTGCGAAGAGTGGGAAATTAATTTTACTTTGGGCCGCCAGCTCTCGTTACTATATTGAAGGAGTGCAAAATTAGGTGACATGGTATCACTTTTGAAGAAGATGTAAAACAGTAGGTGCCACAAGTCCAGTTCAAACCCGCAAATTTGAGCACAAAGCAGTTTCGATCACTTTTTCCTTTAAATTCCGACAACGTTTACCGATTATGGTTTTTTTATATGTTAGGAGAAATACTTTTTAAAATAAAAAGTAGGGCATCATTTTAAACATAATTTTCGAATTGTTCAGAGTATAATAAAAGAAAAAAAAGAAAGAGAACAAGGAGATTAAACACTGTATGCGATAGAAAATAAATTAACTAGGAGAAACAAAGGATGACTACATCTTTAATATCTCAAAAGTATAAACGATTTTATCTGTACAAGTGAATCGAGATTGAGACACCGTCTTTGCGTCAACCAAAAATTTGTTTTATAAAACAAACTCTTAAGAAATTTTCAAGAGTCTACGATATGGAAATCTAACTATTAATGAATAACATTTTCTTTAATACTGAGATATACTTCTAACCACTATTTGCAGACAATTAGTTATTTTTCAAAGTTGTAACTGTAACTGTAAAGGAAAAACATATGTAATGAGAAATAAAAATTGCTTAATGACTTTCATTTCAAAAAAATACTATTGGAATGTTTCTAATGAAAGTCCTGATATCTACTTGAATTGTCAACGATTGTGTTTTCATTCCTTGAGTGTTGCTAAACTCATGACGTAAAATGTTTCATTTTTTCCAAAAGAGAAGTATTTCTTGATATTACCGTAATCTAAACGATGTTAAACTGCAATACTTTGAAAAAGTCTAACTAATCTTGGTTAATATCTTAACTACTAATAGATATCCTAAAGAAATTATAAGAAACAAGTTTTATAACTATTTGTTTAGAGCTTTAAAAAAATAAAAAACCTTTTAATTAACTTTTCTCTACAACATAGCTATAATAGGGTATAAAACATTTTGTCCTACATATTTGCTGTAAATAGAAGTGGAATTTTCGCTTCAATCATTTATAATAAACAAGGAAAAAAGTTTTCTCTTAAATGGAGAAAAATATATTCTTGTTAGTAAAAAGGAAAAGCTTGTTGTAAATAGAATGGCAATTTGTTACTTTTATGACAAGTGGAAATAAACAAACGAACGAGAACGACTTAGTTGTAAAATGATGTATAGTATAACTTGCTTATAACGAGTGTGAAGGGGTCTCAATTTCTGCTTTTCATAATAGAATAATCGTAAAAACTGCGTTCGTAAAAATCATAAAACTTCACACATATAGTTATATCACTGATTCCCAAAGTGGTCCATAGGGACCCGCAGGGCTCCTCAAGAGTTTGAAAGGGGTCCGTATAACCGAAAGAAAAATTCAGGGGTTCATGAGATGTAACTAGGGGTCCATGAACTAGGATCAGTTAGTTACAAAAAATCCGAGTCACAGAATGCATAAAAAGCTACAATTTTTAATAAATGCTAAAAAGAAAATTTAACATTATATGATGTTTTTTTTTTGGCTCTGTAACAGACGTATCTTATGCAATACGTTCAATAGGGAGAAAATGATATTATTTACGTATTTATTCTGGAAATCTTTAAAATTGAACTGCATTATATAGTAGTAAAAACCATGGTCTTCATACATTTTGTGAAATAAAACAAAGACTTAACACATTTCTAGCATTTGTAAGCTATTTTGTGAGAAACCGATACGTCTGATACCGTGAAATTCAGGCCCGTCATTTAAGGGGGGCAGAGGGGGGGGTCAATTGCCTCCCCCCTGACTTAAAGAAATCAATGTATTTACATATAAGTAGGCGTGGTTTTTTATGTTTTCCGATGAAATTGCATTGTGTTTGGACACTTTGCCCCCCCCCCCCCCGGAAAAACTTGAAATGACGTCCCTGGTGAAATTTCTCTTTTGCAAAGCAACTAAGAAAGTAACTCAACTCAATCCAATGCTAATTACCCTTTCAGTGCCAATTACGCGACAAAAAAAAATATTGCCTGTGTCGAAGGCCAACTTATCAAAAGAGCGCTGGAAACATTATTAAAACGAAAAAAAAAAAATTTCGAATAATTAAGGGGAAGAAGAATGAAATGTTTCTTCCGAGTAAAATTAAAAAATAAATGAAAAATAATTAAATTGGTTTGAATACTAAACGCCTCATATTTTGGTTACATTTTATTAAAACCACTCACTCTTATTCATTCTTCTAAATTATGCTTCATTTTGAATATGGAAATGTAAGAAATTAGTTTCTGTTCTTATGTAACCCATACGTTTGGAAATTTGAATACTGGTGCATAATTAATTTTTGCCGTGATTGTGTTTCCTCTGAAAACCAGGTGGTTTTTATGAAAAAGACTTACAGTTCGACTTAGGAATTAATTAGCATGGTAATTATCATGGTAATTCACTTCAGTTGCATTGTCCTTTTATAATTAGAAGAAAATGAAATCTATGGATTTTTTTTAGCAAACACAATATATTTATTAAGCAACATGAATTATATTTATTTAACAGTGTTGCTTGTTCAACTTAAACTAATAATAACAATAATAATAAAAAACGCATTAAACCATGATAGAAAACATATACAATCACACAGTTACAAATTTGGTATTTAGAGCTGCTTGTTCTTTTTTTTGGGGGGGGGGGGAGGGGATTAATGGCGTGGGAAACATTATCAAATATTCTGTGCCAAACGATTTTTTTTTTCAAAAGAAAAAATTGTATAACAAAAAAGTGCCACCATTTTTTTTTTTTAAATGTAGGATCTAAAAATTCAAGAACTTTAAATATTTAGCCAAAAATAACGCGTAAACAAAATTTTAAAATAAGAAAAACTGATAAAAGCAATCGGATAACAAAATGAACAGAAACACAAAACGAAGCAGCAACAAAACAAAAGCAGAGACAAAGACAAACACTAAATTTAATATTTAATTTGCAGACATTCGATTATAATAGGGGTTATGACTATTCCAGTACTGTTTTCTCTTGCTGACTATTTTTTGGTTTTATTATGTGTCGCAAACTTCTAAAAAGAATTCTGCTACTGATTATGTGGTAGTTACCCCCCCCCCCTAGGGAGTTTATGGATTATTTTGTATTAAATTGGATTAAAAATGAACTACTAAGAGAACATTTTTAGAGTCTATCTCTAAACATCTCCAGTACTAAAAGAAGTAAACGGAAATTTTCTGCATGTAGGTCTTGTAGTTCTCGAGTTTTCTGCGTCGACACAAACTGGCGTGTTTTGGAGACTTGATTTTATGAGCTAGATGAACTTTATAATTGTAAAAATCCATTTTTTGTTTTCAACTGCAAAAACTTCGTCGTTGACGCGAACTCCCCCCCCCCCTAGTAAAAGTCACCCAACCCGCCTAAAAACTTTTAACCTCAAAACTACATTTTTTTTCTAATTACTTACTTGATATCTGATGTTATGAGGAGCGTTCATAAAGTAAGGGTAGTTTGCTTATATTTAAATAATGGCACTTCGGAGCAGTTTTACGTATGTAGGCTTGTTATTTTGAATTTATCTGGGGGGGGGGGAGAGTGTGTACTGAATATTTAATACACCAACAACAAAAACCGCTCTCACTTACGTATAAATACATTAATGCCCCAAATTCAGGGAGGGGGGCCAGTTAACCCTCCTGATCGCCCAAATGACGAGCATGGACATGTGGTCACCTTAAGCAAGACTGATACAAAATATCGAGCAATAATGCATGAATTTAACCCATTAATGCCTAGCGTACTTTTTCAGAGACGGTTCAAAAAGTTTTGAATTCACCAAAAATGAAAATTTCAACCAAATAATAGTGTTCAATTATTACTTTGGTATTGTTTCAATTTATTATTAACAGATTGCGGCACATAACCATTGTAAAGTATGTTCTGTAGCCGTGTAACCAGTATACAAAATATCTTTGGGGAAAAAAATGTCAGGTAAAATGTGTATAATTACGTCACTAATAACAATGCTTCAAAAGCTATGAATCTTTAATGCAGTAGATAACTCTTTGTTGAGAACTCTGCTCATTAGAATAAATTAATGTACAGCCATTTTCCACAAACGAAAGAAAGAATTAGCAGAACCTCCAATGCAACTGAAAATCTATTTTCCGCTTTTCAACGCGTTTCCGTAACAGCATTACGCATTTCGCGGACAACCTAATTAAGTTTAACTATTTCTTCCAACATGTTTTGACAGGGTGTTTCTGTGTCTGGCTTGTCCAGACAGTCCTCTCCAGTCTCTATCAGCTGTCTTTTGACAAACGCCACCGTCCTGTTCTGTAAGTGACAGTTCGAGAAATTTCAGCCTTAGCGGTTAGACACGCATCGTGGAATTTATTCCTGGATAGATAGCGTACTTAGAAATTTCTCGTCCGTACTTTTATGATACGGAAAAAGTGTCATAAATTAATAAACATTTATTACTTCGTTCGGTTAACTTTTGAACTTTTTTGTTTTTCATTTCGTACTTTTTTTAGCCTACTTTCCCGTTAAAAATAAAAGAAAGACGAAAAAAGTATTAAAAGTGGCTTAATGCATCAAAAAAATATCGCCAAGTCAAAAAAATATCGCCAAGTTAAAAAAATATCGCCAAGTTCGAAAAAAAAAGCCAAAAAGAAATAAAAAGGAAAAATGAATTTCGAAATTTTAAAAATTTGAAAGTAGGGTATTGAGATGGGGAATTTGTGTGTCGGTCGGTCGGTCTGTCTGCCCCCCCCCCCCTAATAACTTTTGAATGAACATTCCGATTTTGACAAACTTTTTTTTGTTGGAAAGATCTCGGCGAGTACAGCTAATTTCCATATTTGATTTTTCGATTTGAACAATTTTTGGTTCAACTTTGAACCGTTCAAACAACCTGTCCCGCGATGCTAACTTTTAAGTGAACAGTCCGATTTGAACAAACTTTTTTTTATTCGAACGATCTTATCAAGGATACTTCATTCCCGTATTTACATTACCGATTTGAGCAGTTTTTCATTCAACATTGAACCGTTCAAGCAAGCTGTCACCCCTAATAACTTTTGATTGAACACTTGAACAGTTCGATTTAAATAAACTTTTTTTTTGTTCCAAGGATCTCAGCAAGGATACTTAACTATCGTATTTAAATTTTCAATTTGAACATTTTTTCGTTCAACATTGAACCGTTCAAGCAAGCTGTCACCCCAATAACTTTTGAGTGAACAGTCCGATTTAAATAAACTTTTTTTTTGTTCGAAGGATCTCAGCAAGGATACTTCATTGCCGTATTTAAATTTTCAATTTGAACATTTTTTCGTTCAACATTGAACCGTTCAAGTAACCTTTCCCCACCTAATAAATTTTGAGTGAACCGTCCGAATGGAATAAACTTTTTTTTGTTTGAAAGATCTCAGAGAGGCTTTCCATATTTCGCTTTTTGATTTGAACCATTTTTCGTTTAATATTAAACCGTTCAGAAAAAAACAAATAACATTAGCTCCTACGGGGAATTTAAGTTTAATGCTGATCCTGAACTTAAAGTCGGATTTCCTTCAATAACTTTGTAAGAAAATGGTTTTGATAAATAATGTTTGTAAAGTATTTTCCTGAATAATCTTCTGTGAGGACTCCGACTCCGCAAACATGGCGGAAATACAGGCTCAGAAAAAAATGACTGACTGTGCAGACGATTTTTTGTTTATTTATGCATTTGTTTTATTTTTTTTTATTTTTTCTTTTTTTTTGGGCAGACGATTTTTTTTTTGTAACAAAAATGTTTCATTTACGAGGGCATTTTATTCTTTATTTATATTTAACAACTGGCAACGGATTAAAAGTGAAATTCGAGACATTTTATTAACGGACGAGGTTTTTTTTTCTTTTTTTTTTCTTTGTTTGATAAAATGTGTTTTGATGCTCTTTGTACTGTTTTTTATTTATTATTTTATTTTTTTTCTGAAAACGATTCAGGATTTTTTCTACGGAAGAACTGTAACAGTTACATTCTTTAAAAGGTGCGACAAAACTTTATGTATTCGTTTATTTACTTTTTACGTGTCTGTTTCATCTGATGAGAGGGGTATAATTTGCTTTTAGAAATCAGCTTTAAGTGCTAAAAAGGTATGTTTGACATCATTTTCAGTCTCAGATAATCAAGAGAATAATGATCAGATGCTAGAATGCCGATGTCAATGTACGGGAAAGTAGGCTCGTTTAGTTCTTGACAGAACTTCTTGTTTATTAATTAAATAGTTTTTAATAATTCATATCGTTCCTTCTCTATCTGATATTAGGTAGACTGAAAAGTAATGTCCTTTTTTTTTTTTTTTTGAAAGAAATAAATTTTCAACTCTTCGATCTTTATGAGATACGTCCGTTACTGACCAAAGAAAAAAATAATATAATTCAAGCGAATAATAAAATAAATAGGTGTTTTTCGAAAATTTTTAAATTGAGCTGCTCTACATGGAAGTCAAATCCATGTTCTTTTTTTTTAAGTCTTTGCAATGAAATAAGAATCTGACAGATTTAGAGTTTTTGCAGAGTTATTTAGTCAACAACAGATTCGCCTGTTACCGTAGAATTGCCTTCATTTATGTATTAATATGCATTTTTTTTTGTTTGAATATGTGACAACATTTTAAAATATGAGTATGCGTTGAATGGTTTATTGTCAAATTAAACCAACCTTCTGGAAAGGCGAGGGATAACATAAAATAAAATCTAGTATTCCGCAATTTAAGGGCTTGGGAGATGAAGCGGTTATGTGACAAAACCGAAATTGCGAGTAATTTAAGTTCAAAGTTTTATTGTTGCAGCTGTTTTGTTTTATGGTTTGTCGTTAGGTGAGCGTATGAAATGAGTCGTATGACATCAGCAGTTTGATGTACTAAGTTTTATTTGCTTACTTGTATCCATTGCTTACCATTGTCCAGAGTGTTTATTTTTTAAAATGTAGCTTTGTCCCTTCATCTTCCAAGCCCTTCAATTCAGATATCAAGCAAACAAGTCCGCACGTTTTTCTCCTCACAACGAATTTTCTCACTTAAAAAGAATCAATATTAAGCAAAATCAGAGTCATCCAGTTCTCAAAACTTCAAAGTGAACCATTTACTGAAATTGAGGATTTTTGTTTTTTTGTTAATGAAACTCTGATTTCATGTTTTTAACTGTCTTAATGATTTCATTATTAGTTTTAGAGATCTAAAAGATTTATTCTTGTTCCAATGAGAAGATGTTAGAAATATTTGCATGTTTTAATAATAAAAATATTATCAAGTACACAATTCATTCAGTACACTGACAGGAATTCGCATTCAAAAATCGTATACACTCAAGCCAATCCACCTAAGTGAATATCAGTATGATACTGAGTACTCTGTATATAGCTAGTACTCCGTTTACCGGTTACATTTTGACTGCATACTCAGGCAATACCGAGTATTTGTAAACATTGAATATTCATAAGCATGAATGAGTTAAAGAATTGAGTCGAAAAAATACTCAAATAGAAATTTATAGCATGCAGTTATTTCATACTGCTCAATTCATGCGCTATGTCTGATATAATCATCCGATAAAAAGCTTTTATTGGATGATTCTTCATCCTAAAGCTCACACTTCTTGCATTGAAAAGGGGGCTCCTTGTAGCCCCGAAACACGTGTCTGCAGTATACCTGTATATTTGCATTTTTAACGTTGGATTTAAACTTTACAAAGGCAAACTAGACAAGAATTTTTGAGAATTTTTTGAAAAAATTCATTTTTTTTTGTGAAATTTAAATTTGAAATTTTAATTTCATTTTTAAAAAATAATTTTTTTAAAAAATAGTCAAGTTGCATATCAGATTAAACGGCAACTAACGTACTTTAAAATGCCATTTACGAAATAGTTTTATCTATATTTGGTGCCGAGTTATGGTCTCTTTTATGTTGCCTTATCCATGGAAAAACTAGGGTTTTTTCCAAAGTTCAAAGTCTCATAAATCTTCTCTACTAATAATAAAGCTGAAGGTTTGTCTGTCTTTCTTTCTTTCTGTCTGTTACGCGCGTAGCTCCAAAACCGTTCGGTCGATTTTCATGCCACTTGGCACAAAATTAGTTTGTAGCATGTAGTTTTGCACCTCGAAGCGATTTTTCGAACATTCCATTTCGTTCTTTTTCTATTCGAATTCTTAGCGGAAATCCGATAAAATAGGGAAGAAATATTCCGCACACATTTTCAAGTCTTATGTCATTCGAAAGCTTGAAATTTTCTGCACAAAATGAAGTTTTTTCGAAGTTTCTACGATCATCAGGAGAGCTGTAAGAATTGTTTTTAGAATCCCGAAATTCAAGGCTTACCTTCAGTAAAGCAAGCCAAACGCTTCTAAAATGGATCAGCTCGATAATAAAATTTGTTTGAAAAGAGAGATGAAAAGAATTACTTTATCAACGGAAATCAACTTTTCATGTTGTTACTATGGTTACGTGTTCATACTTATTTTTGTTTCGTTCTTTTTCCAGGGTTGCCAGACGTAGTATTTTTGATTCTACGGTAGTATTTTTTCGGCCCAAATGAGGAGCGTAGTATTTTTCTGGCAACCCTGTTTCCAATATACTAATGACTTAATTAAAAGATTTGGCGGATTTTTTTTTTTTTTTTCATTTTCATAGATTTCGCATTTCAGCAACATTAATTTTGGCAGCGTTTGGTATACGTTGTAGTATTTTGTACAACAGTAGTATTTTGTAATATTTTTTTTTAGAGGAGGCGTAGTATTTTTTTGTTCCAATTCTCTGGCAACCCTGTCTTTTTCCTGGTGAAGATACTTTGGGACCCTGCTTGGCGCGTTTTCAAAAAGTCAACTACGAAAAATAGCTAGGGTTACCACGCTTGGCGCGCCTATCGTTCATTTAGCGAGAAAAGGGTACCTAAAGCACAGATTAACGAAATATCGTATCAATTTCGATATTGCATCGTTTTTTTAAAGTGTTTCATTTTGGAAAATGTATTGTTTTGTTTTTTAAACTAGGAAAGAAAACTTTCTTCTTCTTTTAATCTTTGGTAAGATTTCTGTTGATTTCTGTTATCAACAAAATTGTTCTTATTTTCTCTTTTGGCTTATTTTTGTCCATCTCCCTTGGGGTTGCATTCGAATGTTCTAAGGGGGTGTTTTACCCCATTTATCGGGTAATCAGTGTTTTCAATGCAAGGTGATATGAATTGGTTAACAAAAGTGATATGAATTGGCGCGATCACTTGGCGATATATCGCCAAGCTTTTGATCACCAAATATTTGACGCCAAATTGGCGAATTTTTATTTTTTTTGATTTAGGTTCAATTTGGCGCTGTTGGCGATATTTTGCGAAAAATCCACTGAATGATGTTAAAAACGACGATCTTTAGGAGATTAATCATTGTAAAATATTTTATTGCATTGTTTCGTAGCAAACTAGGGCTACAAATGTTTGAATTGTTATCTTGCTCACTCCAAGCACTATTTTAGCACTTAAGGCATCTACTAAGAAATTTACACGTAAAATTAAGTAGTGTGGGGTCCATATCAGATCTTTATATCACTTTGAAGGAATTATAGTTGAATAAAACTAAAATAGAGCATTTTTCTGATATATCAATTATTTTACAAATGAACTTTTAATTTTATACCACGGGCAAAGCCGTGCGGGTACCGCTAGTGGAAAAATAAAAGAGACAAAAATCTAAAAATTAAATACTTTTGATTACCTCAAGGGGTGCAATTGATGAGCCAAATTTGAAAGAAATACAAAAATGTAAAGGAAAAAACGTTGGATCACTAGACATAGAATGACCCATAAACAGCTTGCATTCTCTGGTGAATCTCCTTTGGGGAGACACCTTTTGATGTCAATTGAAATGACTGCACGTCGCTTAAATCGCATTGGCCGAACATTTGAGCAAGGTTCCCTACTTTACACTCTAAAATCCCAACCGTTCAGTGCAAATGCTTCTTACCAACTGAAACTGTAGAGGAGAGTTTACGGAACGAGCCAAGACCTGCCGCATACCAGTGCTGCCATTTGTTGAGGAGTTATGAAAGTGGATGCATTACTTTTCATTCAACCCTCGTAAATGTACAGAATATTTTAAATTTCATTTCGGTTAATTGTATACTTTTTTCCATTTATTTTCTAAATTGAAATCTTCAAGGGATTGGAATGAAATTGCAAATTTAATTTAATTTTAGAATGATCATTTGCTTAAAATCCCTTTTACTGTCTAATCTTTTAGCGTATGACCTTCCTCGCATTTGTGCATGCCTGATGTCTCTTCTTATTTTCTCAAAATAAGGGTCAAATGCAAAGTAACCGAAGCGAAAGCACCGGCAAGTGCGTCTCCTTAACCTATCACCCCATTTTCAAAAGGAAGCGTTCGTGACTGCCGGGCGCGGAATTCACAGACAGACAGTACGTTCTAATTATGGTATCAGTCATCACATGTCAATTTTTTTTTTGGAAAACAAAACACGATTGATACTCTGCACTCGGTAACTCGGGACTCGTCAGAGAATCAATTGTATAGCATGTGGCTGAGTACTCATCCAAAGTGCTGCCATCACTAATATATAAATTCAATGAACATGTTTAATCAATCTAACAATATCTATTTATATAATGGATGTATGTTTGTGTGTTTGTCCCTCATACAAATCCAGTTTTCGTCGGATTTTCATCAAACTTTGGCACAAAGCTTCCTTGATGCACTAAAATTCACATAAGCTGGATTTTGAAACATTAAAAAATTCCAAAAAGCTCAAAATTCAAATTTTTTGTCTCAAATAGGCCATTTTCTTTCAATTTTGAACACATAGAGTAATAGAGATAAGCCTTTAAGCATACAAATTGATAAAATTTAACACATTTAAATATGAGTATTTTCCAAAAAATATTACGATTAACAGTGAATTATCTATTTAAGGCTGTCCTATTTCATTTTAGCATGAAATAAGTTAAAAACAATTATAATTCATGATAACAAATGTGTTTCATAACAAATTTTTTAAAGAGCTATGTTGTATCAATAAGCACCTGAGCAACGCCGAGTAATAAGCTAGTCACTGATAAATAAATTTAATGAATATGTTCAATCAATCTAACAATATGTACAATAAAACACTGGATAACATCACTGAGCACGCAGATGCTACCTGCCATTTTCAAAAGCCAATGAATGATAAAATATTTTTGGAAAAAAAATAGAACCGACTTCAGTTGGAAATTGCTCTAAAAAGTAAAAAATAATTTTTTTCTTTGAACACCATCGAAACTACTTTTAAACATAAGTTTTGAAGTCGGCGCAAAAACGATAGGTAAAATGATATTTAAAAATATTTTGCCAATATTTTTTCAAAGAACCATTGAAAATTAAAAGCAGAATATTTGTACCATTACACGAATGTGTAGTGATCAATGAAATGAATCCATTAAAATTTATATTTATAGTTGAATTGTAGTTGCGTATGATTCTATACATTGTTTTTGCGCCGACTTCAAAACTTATGTTTAAAAGTAGTTTCGATGGTGTTCAAAGAAAAAAAATATTTTTTACTTTTTAGAGCAATTTCCAACTGAAGTCGGTTCTATTTTTTTTCCAAAAATATTTTATTCGATTCTTTTTAGTGTAAATGCACTTAAAATAATCAAAATATAGTTAAAAAACCTTGTAGCTGTTCAAAAAACTTGCAGACCTGGACTCGATCTCATTCCATCAGGAACTTCAACCCGACGCTTTTAACCACTTGACCATCGGGTCGCTCATTGAAGTAAAGGCCCGGTTTCCTAGGAGTAAAATCGTCGATCGCTGGCGAGGCGACGGACGCCGCCGCCTTCTGCGCATGCGCCTGAGCAGCAGATTGACGTCGCTTCACACCACGCTCCAATCAAACTGGTTCTGATTCCAGCGTGCGTCGCGCCCGGCGTCAGCGACGATTCTAGGAAACCAGCCCTTAAGGATTTACGATAGCACATATTGTTTTTAAATAACATGAAATTTTAGTTTTTCGATCATAACTTTTTTTCTAGTGAACAAATATCGTCATATGAATACATGGTACCTAAGTTAACCATCTCCTATCGATTAAAAAAAAATCGTCCAAATCGGTTCAGTAGATCAGATGTTATGTGCGAACAAACAGACAAAAAAACATACGCTTTGAATTGAGAACATCCTCCTTTTTTGAAGTCGGTTAAAAATTGAAAGTAAAAGTAAGTAATTTGAATTGTGGGAGAAGGAGTTAGAGTAAGACTTGGAAAATTGGTGCAAATTTTTGCTTTTCATGGAAAATAATTTTCAACTAAAGTGGACTCTTTAGCTTTTTTCAAACACCATAAATCAAAATCTTATTTTTTAAAAATGTGTGTCACTTTAATGATCGTTCATACCCCCCCCCCCCTCGCAGTGCAAAAAAACATTACACAGCAGATTTTTTCCAATAACTCAACACTCATGGTGTTTGATACATTTTATTTGTTTGTAATGATGTTTTTTGGTCACAACCAATATGAAAATCACAAAAAATAGTTACTTTAATTTTTAACATATATTTATCATCTTCAGAATTTTTGACTTTTAATTTTACCTTGAATTTGACGTAAATGCAAGGTATAAAATACAGAATTTTATAAAGGTACAAAAATTAACATAATATAATTGATTGTGTACATAATTTTTCAAAAAATAATATAGGTGCCGCAAATCAAAAACCATTTATTGCCACAATCTATTCAAAGCCACCAAAAATGGCGCAAACGTCCATAAGAAAATTCTACAGCATCGGAGGACCCCATTGCCAATTTTAACAAAGATCCGACCAAAACTTTCATTTTGTACCATAAAAAAATATGGGGCACATTCCCATGGGAGGATGTACCTGCATAAGGACATTACAATCATTAAAATCATTAAAAAAAAAAAAAAAAAAACAACATGCAGCTGTTCGAAAAAATCCTTGCAGACCTGGCCTCGATCTCATTCCATCAGGAACTTCAACCTGACGAGCATAACCACTTGACCATCAGGTCGCTCATTGAAGTAAGGATTTACGATAGCAGATATTGTTTTAAATGACATGAAATGTTAGTTTTTCGATCATAACTTTTTTTCTAGTGAACAAATATCGTCATATGAGTACATGGTACCTAAGTTAAACCATCTCCTATCGATTAAAAAAAAATTGTCCAAATCGGTTCAGTAGATCAGGTGTTATGTGCGAACAAACAAAAAAAAAAAAAAAGGATACGCTTTGAATTGAGAACCTCCTCCTTTTTCGAAGTCGGTTAAAAAGTAAATCACTTTACGCTCGCGCCACAAAGCATGCTGCAAGCGTCAGCATAATGAATCCACGATACATCTCAGACATTTAGATTACTAATATTTGTACTAAAGGATCGAATCAACCCTATTGCAATATTTAACGTACTACGCTACAAACACGTTATTAACGTCTTACATTACGCCGTTGCTGACAATAAGCCACATCTTACATTGCTGACATACAGTAAATTAAAATCTGAGGACTTAAACTTAAAGAAAGAAATATAAAATACGCTTTTTGAGTGAATCAAACTAAAAAGAAGTTTCAAAACTATTGAATATCCGCTTAGTTTACGTGCAATTATAATGCATCAATACATAATATAGTTTAGCCTTTAGTAATAATAGTAGTATTAAATATATTACTTTTATATAGGTAAAGAACGTGAATATTATCTTTTATTCAGAGTTACATACAAACTAGAGCCGCTAAATACAAACAAGTGAAACACTCAAAGACATCAGAATGTAATATAGTTTGGCCTTTAATATTAATAATAGTATAAAATATATTACTTTTATATTTGTAAAGAACGTGAATTTATCTTTTATTCCGAGTTACACACATACCTACATACAAACAAACAAGAAAAAATCCACACTTGAAACTAATAAAAACGTATTAAAAATGTGGTTACATTTAAATTGAAATTGTTTCATCTGTTCGTGTTATAACTGTTGATGTTGCATGAATATTTTTGTCTCATGCCCATCATTAAAAATGACTAATATTTTTTTTTTCCGAATCTAACCTTAGTAGTGAAATATAGGTACTCAACAAAGTTTAATTTTAATCTTGATCGGCAGTCGCCTTTAATGTTACTTTAGTGGATTTGACAGCAAAAGCTTGTAATCAGCATTAAAAGAATTATTTGTTTTCTTTCCAACACAAAATATTCAAATATTTAAGGAGCTTATAATGAAGAAAAAAATAAATATTTGCAATTGCTGCTTCTGTTATTCCTCCGTACTTCTCATCTTGACTGAAATGTTAACAATGGTAATAGTGATGTATATTAGTAATTTTCATCTCACGATTAGTTTCTGCACATAAATTTATTATATATTAACCGTTGTACATATTCATAAGGTAAAACGTTTTTCAAAAAGTTTTCTTAACTGTCGTAAACTTTTGAAATTGATTTTAAAAGATTTATTCTTTCATACATAAAAACAGTAACTGCATAAATCTAAAAATAAGTGCATTTATGTTATTCAAAAACATAATACATTAAGGTTTATGTCTAGAAATAATTAAAAAATGCTTATCATTCTCTATTTTTTAGACTAATGCTAATTTGAAAGTTGAAATAGAGCAAAAATGTCATAAAATACAATTATTTTTAGTTTCTTTGTGGTTACTAATTGTTAAGTGAGGTTTTGTTATTTACTAAAGAAAACCAACAAAAGAAAGAAAAAAAAGCACCTTTCAGAAACATTATTCATGCTAAATTACCAAGCAAAATAAATTTTATTTTCTGGTTTTAATGCAACAGTACAACTGTAGTTTAAAATCCTGCATTGAGTTTGAACTAAAAATTTTAAATTCTTGAAAATTAGGATTAAAACTAACCGGTGAAAAAAAGTCATTAAATGGCGAAAAAACTCATGACAGGATCAGACACGATCTTCACGTTTCTAGCTCGACACTCTATCAAACCGCGTCAATGGATTTTTTTTTTTTTTTTGTTGACACTATTTATTGAAGTGATGTGTAATCAAAAAAAGCAGAAAACACTTTTTCGACAAAAAAAATAATAAAATAAAAAAAGAACTTTTTAGACGAAGAGTTGGTTTTTCGTAAAAAGCCGGAACGATAAGTTTTGAAATGATGGTAAGTTATGAATTTTAACGTAGGAATTAGGGCTGCGACATCGATGTCGATGTTTTGGAAACATCGATGTTTTTGCTAAAACATCGATGTTTTTACCATCGATGTTTGAGGGTCGATATTTTCCCAACATCGATGTTTTGGGTTCGATGTTTTTTTTTTTCCGATGTCGATGTTTTATAATTCAGCAAAAAAAGCTTGATAAAAATATGCGATATACAGATGTATTAAGAAGTTTTCATCCTTAATCAGAAGTTTCAGTATATATCTCATTAGAATACATGTTCTATGATTATTATCGATGTTTTGCTCTCTATGTTTCTAAAACATTTCTAATTTGCTTTCGAAATTTTTTTTTTAATTTTATTTATTTCATTATTATTCTTTATGTGAATGTTTAATATTTCAGCAAAAAAAAAAAAAACATCAAGATATGCGGCCAAAAGTTATATCGTTAATCAGCCGTTACATTGTCAATATCGTTAGAAGACGTTTTTGATAGTTACCATCGATGTTTTAAGGTCGATGTCTTTTAATGGTCACTGTTTCTAGTTCGATGTTTTTCTTTCTTTCGATGTCTGTTTTACATTTCAGCAAAAAGCAATAAAAATATGCAATAAAAAAGATTCATCGTTAACAGTTGCAATATCTATCGTATTGAAATAGTTTTTTTTTAAATTACTACCGATGATGACTAAATTACGACCAGTCAAAGATTTTTAAATATTGTTGTTTTTGTTTTGCTACAGAATTTTTTTTTTCGATAACGGTGTTTGACATTTCAACAACAAAAAAAAAATCCTTAAAATATGCGATGAATAAAAGTTATACAGTTAATCAACAGTTGCAGTATCTATCTCACTAAAAAAGTTTTCTGTAATTGACATCGATATCATACGGTTGATGTTTTTCAGGAGACAAAAGATAAATCTAATTGAGTGATATAAAGATGCGCAATGTATTGGATAGTTACTGTATTACTGTACATTTAATTGTGTAAGTAATTTTCATTAAAAAAGCTCGATGTCTTGAAACATCGATGTTTGAGAATATCGATGTTTTTTGGTCGATGTATCAATACCATCGATGTCTTAATTTCGAAACATCGATGTCTTGAAACATCGATGTTTTGCCTTCGATGTCGCACCCCTAGTAGGAATAAATGAGCTGCCACGTACTGACAGAAAAACAGGCTAGAGGAAAACAATCATGTCCATAAATTAAGGATAATTCAGAATCAACAGAAAATCGAACTCTAAAATGAATCGATCAACCGTAAAATGGCTACACACATTTTCACGAATAATATGCAAATTACAGGAAGCAACTGGAAGACGCCAATTGTGCTTCACAATGACGAAAGTCAAAGAGAGATTTATAAGGAATGCTGGCAATGAAGTAAAAGTGTTCGCACGCTTTTTACAAGTCTTTAGGTGCTCTGGTATCGCAGTAATGACCGAAAGGAGGCATTCTGATGACTTTTTACGCGGTAGAACTATCGGCCGAATTTAATGTGGGCGCACTCAGCAGGAGATTTCTGAGGAACTTGGAATCGCCCAGAGTGTCATCTCCAGGCTTTGGCAACGCTTCCAAAACGATGGTAACGTGAGTAGACGTTACAGCAGAGATCCTCCTCGAGTGACAACACTGAGTGAGGACCAATATTTGACAGTTTCTGCCAAAAGAAGCAGACGGAGCACAGCATCAGACCTGTCTTGTCAGCCCTCTTCAGCTACTGGGACGAGTTTCAAGACAGACAGTCTACAGACGGTTAGGTCAGATTGGACTGTATGCCCGTAGGCCTGTCAGATGTGTCCCACTTACTGTAAGTCACTGTCGCCTTCGCTTAGCCTGATGTAGAGAGCATGCATTATGGACAACGAAACAGTGGGCCTGTGTGATGATTTCTGACAAGTCTAGGTTCAGTTTGCAATCAGATTCTCAGCGGATATTCCTTTGGAGAGAACCAGGTACCCGTTACCACCAAGAAAACATCGTTGAACTACACCGTCATGGTGGTGCAGGAAAACTCGTTTGGGGAGGAATTATCCTGGGTTGCAAGACACAGTTGCAAGTTCAAACTGAAACCATCACAGGCCAAATCTATCGGGACGTCATTCTGGATCAACATGTACGCTTATTTCGGGGTGCCACATGGGCGCAAAATTTGTGTTTATGGATGATACACCCGTCCGCACCGTGCGAACATCGTGAACGAACGCCTTGAATCGGAGTATATCACCCGTATGGACTGGCGGCATTCTCACCAGACTTGAATCCAATAAAGCACGTGTGGATATGCTTGGCTGGCGAGTTGCAGCCCGTCAAGTACCTCCTACATGTCTATCGAAGCTTCAGAGAGCATTGATTGTTTAGTGGTGTAATATCCCCCAAGTAGATTGATAACTTGATTCTGAGCATGCCTAGACGTTGCACAGACTGTATTTCGTCGTTTGGAAGACACACCATGTATTAACTTTCATAATAACCGCGTAACATTGATTTTTGTGAAAATGATATTTTTTGCAATTTTCTCCAGGGAGTAAAAATCGCTATTTTAGAGATGATATCAAACATGTAGCATTTTTTTTTTTTTTTGCTATTTATGTTTTGTTTAATAAATACCCTTTACAAATAAGTGGTATTTGCTTTGCTTCTGACTCTTTTTTGGGCTGAACTTGCATTATCCTTAATTTGTGGACATGAGTATAATATAGAAAATGGGGGGAAGCAAGTTTCTTTCTCCCCAGAAAAAAAAATGGAGAAGTGAACGTGAAAATAATTCTGCGTGTGTGTTTCCAGAGAGTCATTTTCAAATGACCAGGGGGAAGAGGTGTGTTAGGGGGAAGAATAATTCTAATAGGCTCATACAGACTGCACTGGTAATCCAAAATCGATATAATTCGCTTGAAACACAAATAGTTGATTAACGAAATAGAAACAGTTGATTTAGCGCTTTTTTGTGATTTCCCATCCTTTTAGTGGGTCCTTATGACATGTGTGTACTGGTGGAATGCGGACTGCACGCCAAATTCAGGTTCAGTTGAAAAAATAAGGCAACGCGCCCCATAGTGACAGACTGGCTAGCATAAGACAACAGCGACATTATTTTTCTCTAATTCAAGTGAATTATAAGTGACAAAAGCAAGCACCCTATATCCTGGGCTTTTACCCAATTCTAATAGGAACACTGATTAATGATGTTATTAAAATGCTTTGTTTTGATAAAGACTTAACTGAAACTTTCTCAGAAATATAGAGTCTGAAGAAAAGCGAAATGGTAAACAATTACAGAAGTTTTGCCATTCATGTACCCAACTTTTCTAATTAGAGTTATGACTGGAAACGGATCTCTCGCTTAATGAATGTAATCTTCATTGATTGTTTACTCGTTTGTTTCAACAGCTATGTCTTATCGGGACACTTTGTAAGCCTTTTTAATGAATGTGCGTAGGTTTTTGTTTTGTTTTATTTAACAAGAGTTCAGTTTATTAAAATTTTATATGTTATTTCTCTAGCCTTTTGTTCTGTTGTGCGAGAGTCTCCTCATTTTTTTTAAATCAAGTTTCATTATTTACCTCTCATTTTACAGCTTATCGCGATGGCTAATGACAGAAATTAGACGCACTGTCAATTTTTGGTTCGTCGAAAAAAGTTCTGGTTTTCTGTTTCTTATTACACATTAATACGTATGTGCAATTTTTCTCCAACGAATAGCATCCAAAAATTAAGACGCGATTGCGTGGTTGAATAGAGTTCCTTGCTTGTAATGGGATAGGCATTAGTTCAATTCCAACAGAACCCTGATCAAACAGTTAAAACCGCTTGGGCGGACCCAAGTGGAAAATGAACAAGCAACTCACAGTTTGGCTGTGGTTCAAAATATTGAGAGGAAAAACAAGAAGTTCTGTCAAGAACTAAACGAGCCTACTTTCCCGTACATCGACATCGGCATTCTAGCATCTAATCAATATTCTCTTGAATATCTGAAACTGAAAATTATGTCAAACATACCTTTATAGCATTTAAAGCTGATTTCTAAAAGCAAAATATACCCCTCTCATCAGATGAAATGGACACGTAAAAAGTAAATAAACGAGTAAATAAAGTTTTGTCGCACCTTTTAAAGAATGTAACTGTTATAGTTCTTCCGTAGAAAAATTTCACAATCGTTTTCAAAAGAAAAAAAAAGAATAAATAAAATAAAAGTACGAAGAACATCAAAACACATTTTATCAAAGAAAGAAAAAAACCCTCGTTCGTTAATAAAATGTCTCGAATTTTAGTTTTAATCCGTTGCCAGTTGTTAAATATAAATAAAGAATAAAATGCTCTAGTGAATGAACAATTTTTGTAATCAAAATAAAAATATCGTCTGCCAAAAAAAATAAATAAATAAAAATAATAATAATTAATTAAACAAAAAAAAAATGAATAAATAAACAAAAAAATCGTCTGCCCAGTCAGTCTTTTTTTTTTCTGAGCCTGCATTTCCACCATGTTTGCGGAGTCGGAGTCGGAATCAGAGTCCTCACAGAAGATTTTTCAGAAAAGTACTTAACATACATTTTTTATCAAAACCGTTTTCTTACAAAGTTAGTTTGAAAGATATCCGCCAGTAGCGATTGTAATGTGCGATCGACTGTTTCACTTGAATCCCTGCCTTAGAAATGAATTACATTAGAACGTTTTTTGATAAAAACATCGTGACATCAGCGTGACGTTTGCCTATGAAAAACGAGCTAGATAAAACGTCACAGCCTACTTGGCGAATAAGAGGAGATCGCCGACTGCTTGTGAGCTCTTATTGGCTCCGCTCGTAGTGACGTCAGTACCAAGTTAAGTTGATGATAATGTAATTCATTTCCAGTAGCGATTGCATTTCGAAGCGATCGCAGTGCTGTTTCACTTGAATCCCTGCCTAAGTTCAGAATCAACATTCAATTTAAATTTCCCAGTAGGCGCTCATGTTAAAAAATTTTCTGAATGGTTCATCATTGAACGAAAAATGGTTCAAATTGAAAAGTGAAGTATGGGAATGAGTCTCTCCGAGATCTTTCGAACAAAAAAAGTTTATTCAATTCAGACGGTTCACTTAAAAGTTATTAGGCGGAGAAAGGTAGCTTGAACGGTTCAATGTTGAGCGAAAAAATGTTCGCATTGAAAATTTAGTCAGGGATTCAAGTGAGACACGGACGATCGCAACTCACCATTGCAATCGCAAAATCCCAAATTTGGATAAGTTGCAATCGCAATAAATGCTAATTACACTGACGTCACTACGGGTGGAGCCAATAAGAGCTCACAAGCGGTCAGCGATCTCCTCTTATTCGCCAAGTAGGCTGTGACGTTTTATCTAGCTCGTTTTCATAGGCAAACGTTCAGCTGACGTCACGATGTTTTTATCAAGAAACGTTCTAATGTAACTCATTTCCAGTAGCGATTGCAATATGCGATCGCCTGGTTCACTTGAATCCCTGCCTTAAATACGGTAATGAAGTATCCTTGCCGATATCTTTCGAACAAAAAAAAAGTTTGTTTAAATCGGACTGTTCACTCAAAAGTTATTAGGGGTGACAGCTTGTTTGAACGGTTCAATGTTGAACGAAAAATTGTTCAAATCGAAAATGTAAATACGGGAATGAAGTATCCTTGAAAAGATCTTTCGAACAAAAAAAAGTTTGTTCAAATCGGACTGTTCATTCAAAAGTTAGTATCGCGGGACCGGTTGTTTGAACGGCTCAAAGTTGAACCAAAAATTGTTCAAATCAAAAAATCAAATATGGGAATGAGCTGTACTCGCCGAGATCTTTCCAACAAAAAAAAGTTTGTCCAAATCGGAATGTTCATTCAAAAGTTATTAGGGGGGGACAGACAGACCGACCGACACGACAGACCGACCGACACACAAATTCCCCATCTCAATACCCTACTTTCAAATTTTTAATTTTCTCGATATTCATTTTACCTTTTATTTTTTTAACTTGGCGATATTTTTTGGACTTGGCGATATTTTTTTTAACTTGGCGATATTTTTTGGACTTGGCGATATTTTTTAGATGCATTAAGCTACTTTTAATACTTTTTTCGTCTTTCTTTTATTTTTAACGGGAAAGTAGGCTAAAACAGCGTTTTTGCATTTATTCAGCTCAACGCAAATGCTTCGCACAAATCAGCTAGTTAATAGTTATTATAATTTCTTTAAAATTTACTTGTAGCTTTTCAATAAATCGAAGCACTGGAGTTAGTGAGAGTCTTATTATTAAAACTTAGGTGTTATGAAACTACTCTTGTTGCACTTATAGGAATGTAGAAACAATAGTGTTTTATGTCAATATTTCACTATGGGAAATAATCATTCTCCTGCAACCTGTATCTCAATAGCCAAAATTAATATGTAGTCGAATCATGTTAAATCTCGTTTACGATTTTAAAACTTTTTTCTTTCAAAAAGTAGAAAATAAAAGTAATTCCATTGACCAAGCCAAGAGGGGGATAATAACCTCTTCCCATGAAGCAACAAAATTATATGTATGAACACACATTCAAGGGTCTAAAGTTGTGTTTTTTGACTTTTATTTCGAAACATTTCAGATGACCCCCCCGCACATGAAAAATTTCTCACTACACCATTGTAAGTAATATTGATGCAGTTACTCTATTCTTGTTTAAGAAACCTACTTAGAATCCACATTTGAAGGCTTTTAAGTTATAATTTCAAAACGTTCTTGCTGTTTACCAAAAAAAAAAAAAAAAAAAGATTTATTTCCCGAACCATTTAAGGTTTTAACCATTAAGAAAGAATAAAGGTGGAGGGAGTGTTGTCTTCAATTCTTGAAACAAAGATCTTCAGTTACGTGATATATTTTAAGTAAAGTATTGGACGAAATTAGTTTTCTCTCACTTGTTTTACGCGAAAGTGTCTCTCATTTACAGATGTTGAACCATGTGACTTGGGCTCTTTGTTTCAGCTTTTTCTTAGGCAGTGATTGAACTTGCTCCCTCTATTTACTAATATCTGCTCTAGGATTTTAGCCAGTACCCACCGAACTTACGTATTTGGGAGGACAGAAATTCCCGATTTGCCGATTGGTAAAATATGGTAGTTTAAACTTATAAGTAGGTCTAATGAAAAGCAAAAATCGAGCATTTGAAAATTGCAACATTGCAATTTTCCCCTCAAATTTAGAAGGGGTAATTATTCCAAACTCAGTTGCATTCTCAGAAAACTGAGAATGCAAGATTGCATTCTCAGTTTGCTGAAAATGCAATTGTGAATTTTACCGAATGATAAAATACGATCATGCACAGTGCACCTATGTCATATAAACATATCACCAAATTAGGCAATAGTCAGTTTTTCATTTTAAAAAAATTTAAAAAAATAGGAAAACTGAATTGAACATTGCAATACTGTCCCCAATTTTGCCGAATCTTTAGAAAAATTTGCCGAATGAAAAAAATCTGTCCATTTCATAATCGATATTTACAGCAGAAAAATGCGAAGTATCACAAAATAAAATTGAAGGGGCAAGTGGATAAAAGTGATATGTGACAATTTTTTAAATTTCTAAAAAAAGCTTTAAAAAAATGTTATTTTTTTAATGGATTTTTCTCAACGGCTAAAACGGGATCATGTTCTTAATTACCAACCATTTTAAGGGGACATGATACTCGTGGACTTACCGCCTTCCTTCATAGTAAAAAGTAAGTATCAAAAATTGTCACAAATCACCATTATTCCACTGGCTCCTTTAGTTAATCTCCCTGGGAAACTATTCATATTATCTTACAACTGAGCCTCATTCCAATTAATCTTCAAATGTTGCAAGTTTAAAGCATTAACTCGTGACTGCAATAACCACAAATTCATTTTCATGGGTCCACTTCATTAGTTGAGAAAGACTAGGTGCCAAAGATTGTAATCCTTTAGAATTTCGATGTTACCTCTAGCAACCAAATTCTGTCATTCGCACAAATGAGTTATACATGATTATGAATAACGTTCTTAACTTGTTACCACGCATTTAAATACTTTGTTAAGAAACAAAATTATCATAAGATTGTTCAGAAACTCCTTTGATTCTAATCTTTGGCAATAGATAAATTATCTGTAATTGCAATTTGCTTTAACTATCTAATTCTATCAATAAAATTGGGAACATAATGTTTTCACTTTTGTGAGAGAGCATACATTTACTATAATTTAAATGTACATTAACATACTTTGGGGTATCCCATTAACTATCCATGATTTATAGTACTCCGCTGATAAGTTGACCTCCGAAATTGACAAAGTTTACTTCTTTTTAGGGTTATAGAAAAGGGAAGTTGCCGCTGATTTGAATTCGAACAACTTTTGCAAAACAACTACCGAAGTAACCTATTTCTATTCAGTGTCCATTACCCTTTCAATTACCCAAAAAAGAGGGCAACATTATCAACGTCGGATTGCAACTTATCAGAGGAGCAATATACGCTGCTTTTATATATGTCTGCATAAAAAATATTTTAAACCAGCAGTACTTGGACAGAAAATATCATGTTAGTCTACTTTTAACTTTGTTTTATGGATAAAGAGTTCATTTTTCTTAAGTTATGCATCACTCTGTATGAAAAAAAAATAGCCACCTGCGACGAACGGTAGGTTAGCGTGTACTGTGCATTAAATGAATTTCATTTTTCGCAGCAGGAAATAAAATATTATGAAACAATAACATAAATGAATCTAATGCATCTTTTTTTGCTCTGAACAATGACGAATTGGTATTTATTTTCATTTTTAACCATATTTGCCATGTGGTTCCTTTTTCAGATTGGACTTGGAGCCCACCACAGGATGTGTGGACGGATCTCTACCTCATCGAAGGTCCACCGGACCCTGCTGCAGGTGGTGCTGGTCCACTGCCTCTGCTCCTCCTAGTGGAGGAGCCCATGTCCTACACATGCATAAACGCTCACCTACTCACACACAAAAACTCCTTTGCACAAACGCGTACACACGCACGATTCACATACTCCTATACAAACACATACATACTGTCCATCCGTGAAAGCAGCGCCCAGCACTCGCGAACCATTCCACTTAAAAAAGGGGTGATGGATTGTGAGTGGGAACTTTCCGAAGTTTTCAATTTAACCCTTCACTGCATGGTGTGCCTGATCTGGCACAAACCAAAAAAAACCTCATATAGTTCTCTGATATTTAAATACAGTTAAACTAAGCTTTGTGCCCCTTCTGGAACATTGCTATAACAGTTTAGTGTGATTTTTATGCATTAGTTAGCTGCACTATTCTAGGTATTACAGTTGCTTTTGAAAAATAGAGTGTATGCATTACAGTAAGAAGTGTGCTTAATCATTGTTTCCTCGGTTCTAAAATGTTTAAATATATATGCTGTACTTAGTGTCAAAAATTTGTTTGTTCCACTTATGGCACAAAACACATTGTAGATTATTACACTTATCAGTATAAGTATATACTATGTGATTTGTGCAATATGTGAAACAAACAGTTAAAACATAATTTTTGGTGCAAATTTTTAAGATTAATTTTTTTCTTCATTTTTCCTGAACTCAGGGCTATTTAAAGGTAACATATGATTTTTTCATGAAAATATAAAAAATCGTGCAATGAAGGATTAAAACTTGCATTTGCTATCCTTTTGACACATTCAACTAAACTATGTATTTGAAATTAGCACCGTTCTTCGTTGTTTGATGCGGCTCAAAATGCTTCTTATTCTTCTTTCCCTTATTGTTATCTTACCTATCACCCCTATTTTGGTAAGATCAGAGGAGACCTGGCGCATGCGTAAATGCGTAGAAGATTTTACCTAAGATCAGATACAGTAACCGCTTACGAACATCCATGAGCACACACCTATCGCCAATGCGGGATTTCGGAAAACAAAATTTGAATTAAAGATGTCAAAATTCAAATTCATTTGTGTGGCCTGCTTCCCGGGAGAAAGTTAAGACCTAGAGGCATGAGATTTGGAGAGAGATGCAAGGATCTTTCAATAAGGGAGGGTAAATGTTCAAAAGGAAAATAAGAAGGTGTGTGTGAGTATTAACGAAATTGTTTTCCTTTGAAGGGCTCACGCATGTCATTACCTATGGATGCCGCGGTTTTATGCAACTTCATGACTACTTCAAAAATTATTTAAGTCATTAGGTGAATTAGTTAAATTACTACATTATTACTACTTATTATTTCATGTGACTAGAAAAACTCTTAGAATGAGTTGTGGACATTTTAATGCTGTAATTTAAAATGCGTATTGAATTCTTCTACAAGTAATTTTAGGCAAAATTAATGAAATTTGCTGAATGTTTTTTCTTTTCTTTTTTGCTTTCATTTGCTTTTAATATGCTGTAAGCTAAAAATAATTCTCCAGCTTACTATGTAAAGGCTTTTATGCTATGAAAAATGTTTTCACTAAGCTCATAACCTATACATTATAAGTAAAGATGACAATTGATAAAAAAAGTAGGAACACAATTAATGAGAAACTGTTAAGATGGTTTTCTTTATTTTTTTAATGGGTATGAATAAGTAAGTTCTGGATTTTCGAAATAATACCAACTACAATACTAAATATGATAGAAACAGTCTGAATTCAATTGAGACTTCAATCTTGTTCAGTAAATTGGAATTTAAGTTCGAACCGGAAGTCTGTTTATTTAGTTTTGACGATCTTAACTAAACTTATGATCTCTAATGCCCCCCTCCCCTTTTCAATTCTTTAAAACTATACAATCATGTATTAAAATGTCAGAGAATGGAAAAGTGAAAATGAAGAGATTTAACTAATTTTAATTGTTCTATAGAAATTGAAGATAAATAAATAAATAAATAAATAAGTTTTTGAAGTACTTTGAAAAATGCTCTAGTGTTATTTCTTGTCAAGTGTATAAATCGTTAAATGCTCGAATGGCCACGATGTTAATTTCGAATTTTTGAAATCTCAACACAATTTCTTTTCAAGCATTTTATGGATGTTTTTCTATTGATAAGTTGTATTTGCTTCAATGTTGCCTTTTTCGGTGAGTTAGGGAGAGGGAAAAAATAACTATACGGAGGATCAATGTGACAAAGTGACGATTCGCTTTTTTGTTCTCCGTAATATCAACAATTAATTGAACCACAAGCAATTTTTATTTTAATGGTTCTTGATTGAAGGGCTTGGGAGATGAAGGTGTTATGTGACAAAACAGAAATTGCGAGAAATTAAAGTTCAAAGTTTAACTTTTACAGTGTGTGATGCTTTTATGTTTTCCAGTTTTCTCATTAATGTGCGTATGAAATTGGTCTAATGACATCTACTTTTGATGTACCAAGTCTTATTTACTTACCTGTGTCCATTGCTTACCATTTTTCAGTGTGTTTATTTTTTAAAATATAACATAACTCCTTCATCCTCCAAACCCTTTAATCGTCAGAGGAGTATAACATTTAAAAGGTTTTGTTTACCTCGTTTTTTCCTGATATTTTCATAAACTTAATTGCCCTTTATTAGGCCACAAAATGCAGATTTTTAAACTATTTCTCAAAATTCCCTTCCCCTCATATTGGGGATATGCTACGCCCCACTTCAAGGAGATTACTACGTCACTCTTCTGATACCTATCTCTCCCACAGGTTTAAAACGAAAACAAAAAAAAAAAAAAGGCAGCGGAAATCATTAAAAAACTAAAAACTTCATGAGATTTTTGTATCAGATAAAAATACACACATAGTGACCAAAATGACCTGTTTTTCCTTCAACAATGTTATCCAGACTACAAAGGTGGTCTCATATCTGCGCTAGCTTAGGGCCTTAAAGTTTTTCGGGTCTGAATCCGGTCCTGCTCAATACACAAGTTAAATTCTCACCACAATCGCATTACCTTCAATTTCAACGATGAAAATTATAGGACGACAAACTAAAAAAAAAAAACCGAGCAAAATGACTTGTTACAAGTTCAAAATCATTTAGATGTACTTACACCAAATCAGTCCCATGTTCATATTCCGATATCATAAATGTCTTATATATTAACTTCGCCAACGATAAAAGTCAATGAAGCAGATAAGTTTCGGTTAAACTTTCCAGAATCGTTATACCGCATCAAATCCCTGAATAAAACCTACATAAAATCCAAGAATCACTACAAAACTCTCCCGTCTATCATTTTTTACTCTCAAGTGCAAACCGTTGAGTAGTTTCAAAATACCTTTTTCCTATAAAACATTATCAGTTGACGAAATGCTATTCGTAGGAAATGATTTGAGGGTGAAAATTCGAAAATCATGAAAGTATGTAATTACATTAACCAAGTTGACATATGTCTACCAATTTTGTTCTAAATGTTTAATGAACGAAATTAAGCTTAACAATATCAAGTATGGGGTACCCTTCGCTTTTGTCACCAACAACTGACATGATTATAAAACAATAATAAAAGAAAGCGAATAGTAAAAAAATATATATTACTTAAGAAATCATTAAAAACTTGATACAGTGTTATTTCTTTTAATTTTGAAACAAAACCCGAAATTGATATTAAAAAAACATAGGTAAAAAGTAACTATTCAAAATAACCTCATTTATTTATCTGACGATTGGTAGATAAATAATTAAAAAGTGGAAAAAAAGAAAGAAAAACATTCTAAAGGACTTTAATGACTAATTCCTTTGGAAAACAAGATTAATGAATAAATAATAACAACCGAATATTCTCCGGAAGAAAAAAAAGTAACGCACCCGAAAGTCGAGGAAAAACTTTTTTCTCTTGTTCTGCTTTTCAGTCTTCTGCGTACATTATCTTAAGCTGAAGTGATCGAAATGATTTCACAACTGTTTTTAATTTTAATTGCAATGGTAAGTACATAAAAAACTTGAAAGGTTATTATTTGATTAATTTTAGAAGGCATTCTTTTTGCTTTTCCAGAAGGAAACCAAGAGAGTAGTTCAAAAAGTGATTTCTTTTCAACAGCAAAAATCATGTCTACATAAATCTCTTGTTTACAGAACCAGTTCATTTTTGCGTAACTATAGGAAACTAACTATCAAAAAAAAATAAACTGCGAAAAAGTTAGGTCAAATAGAAATAATAAGGACCTAAAATTTCCCCTTCAATTTAATTAGAAAACTGAACATAACGCATTTTAGAAACACTGTCCGTAATTATTGCTTCGGAAACGAGTAATAATTTTTAAAAACTTGCTTTTGTTCAAAAAAATAATTACTCAAGTAAAACCAAAATGAATACCAATTAATACACTTTGATCTTTGTGCACGCGTTAATTTGTGCAACACTGCAAAAACAAAAGCTGTCGTTTTTACATTATAATACTGGGAGCAGAGGTTCCAGTTTAAACTGTAAAAGCACTAATAAACTGTAAAACTAACAATTTTAGAGTTTATCACTGTAAAACTAGCAATTTTAGAGTTTATTACTGTAAAACTAGCAATTTTAGAGTTTATTACTGTAAAATTAGCAATTTTACCATAAAATTAGCTGTATTATACTGTAAAAACAACAGCATAATACTATCAGCAGAAGTTCCAATTTAAAACTGTAAAATGAGCTGCAATATGGTGTGAAACTAGAAATTTCACAGTTTGTTACAGTAAAATTATTGTAAAATTAGCTGTATTATACTGTAAAAACAACATCTATTTTTTACAGTGTACACCATTCTGGTTTGTCCAGATTAACATGCACAAAAATTTTGCTCGAACACTTTAAGCTATTTGCAACACAGGACCAATGACTGATTTTATCCCAAACTGTCTCAAAGTAGAGAAAGAGCTGCTTTCTGCGTGTTGATGAGTTTGGCCTCATCGGGCATATTACTCAGGGGTTCCACTCAAATTGCTTTGAGCTTCTTTTTTTTTTAATTCTTCAAAACATAGTATGTAAAGAAGTCACTTGAAATCTCACCATTTAAGAATTGCGTGAAACGGACCTAACCTGCCTAAAACGGACGTGCAAAAATGACGTGTCTAATGTAGGTAAACTCAACTTGCAGTGGTGTATTTGATTCAGCCAAAAATAGTGCTTTTAGTCTCTGAAATCGATAGAATGAGCAATAAAAGACATGACGCTGGAAAATAATTTAATTTTTTCAACATTTTATTTTTAATTACTATTCTTTTAAATATCCAATTTTGAAAATAAGGAGTGGTCTCTATTAGTGGTTACGTCACAAATATCGTCTGAGGCGAGCTGGGTGCTTACTGTCAATCGTTTGTCTTGCCGCTTATGTTTTCAATGTTTAGTGTTTTTGTGTTCACATTGTTAAAAACAGTTTAACAGTTAAAAAATTAGTTTGTTATTTTAAAGCCAAAACTATTTTTGCTAAAAACAGGAACTTGTACTAATCTTGGAATAAAACATCGGCGATAGTGGCAAGAAAAGCAGCTTATCGGAAACATTTGGAATGGGATAGAAATTTAACTCACTCTCCAACGATGAGGTATCTGTGAAATTCTTTATTATTCTTTAAATGCTCTAGTAATGAACAAAATTATAGAGCACCCATGAACCAGCTCATTCACTAAGAAACAGAACCATAAACATAAATTGCATTCAGTTATTTTTCCCTGAACACGGTATCGAAACGACATTCCAGAAGTGAGATTACCCTCATAACACTTATCGCTGCCAACAACACATCTCTAAGTTATTATTGCTATATTTGAAACAAACGATAGAAATAGAAGAAGTTTAGATGTTTTCATTTTTGGCTTTATTAGAGAAACATGTTTACATTTTTTTCGTGAAGTTCTCTTGACACCCGCAATACATTTTACTCACGTCAGAACAAATATTTGCGATGTCACTTAGTTTAACGTTGTCAAAGAAAGAACTTTGACAGGGGAAAGAATAGAAAAGAAAACTTGCTTCCTTCCGTAGTAAAAAACTATCACCGACATCTATTATGTTATCATCAGAACGAATAAAAAGACAAATAAACAAGGCAGTGCTATATTTTCCAACTTTTATCTTTCAAGCTGGACTTAAAAATACGAAAGAGTTTACACATCAACAAAAAATATTCTCACAAGCAAAATGTTCCAACATTTTAAAAGTGTCTAGGAACTACAACGAAATTGTTATCAAGATTATAAAAGAAAAAATGTGAAAAGTTTGCGCTTTTTGAAGTTTGAATATTTTATTTCTGTAAGTATAGAATGTTTTCGCGTTTTTGTTAAAATGAGAAGTTTCAACAATGATGGTAATAAAAATAACTATACACTCGATAAGCCAGTTTATTTAGTAATAGTACTAGTTTTAAATAAAATTATGAAAATATTTGTACTGTACGATGTAGTAAGTCAGTATAGTAACGTAAAAAATGCCTAGGAACCATTTGATTCTATACTTACCTTTAGATATAACTAATCATTTAACTATAGATAAATAGCCAAATAAAACACTGCAGTATCGGTATTCTAGATATTATGAAAATGTTCTTTCTGTGAATTTTAAGATATTACACTTGTACGCACCAGCTTAAAATTGCATAAATAATATGTATAGGATACACCTTAAAGACACTAAAACCTTCAAGCTTTTACGTTCCTTAGTCATTATTTTGTTTTATATAGTATTTCCAGTTGAATTTGTGGGTTGGGGGAACTTTTGATTGATCATATAAAAGATCTTCAACAAAGAGAAATCACTATTTTCTTTCTGTTTCTTTTTATTTTTTATTTTACAAAGAATTTAATTGAGGCTTTACGTTCTGAGGGAAGTGAAATATAACTTAATGACTTTTAAAATGAAACGCATTGCTTTTCATTCCGAACATTCAAAACAAACAAATCAAAACAAACGAAATGTCTTCTTGGTAATGTAATCCTTCCAGTAAACATGTTTCAAACGTTTATTTAAGAATGCCCAGGGCGTTTTTGACAGCAAAGTATTTCCTACGTCACCTCATATGCTTATCAAGTTCTTGTTCGAAAAATCATTAAGAGTTAATGAAATTCTAACGTACATCATCAATCATGGGAGAAAATAAGTCAACGTGTGTCTCCAGCTGTTAAAATTAATTAGTTCCTTAGAAGTCACCGATATTTATTTTTTTCCACTCATTTATGATTTGTTCTGTCATGGAAGAGGTCTAGGTTTTTACGCTGAAAACTACTTTAAAAGCGCGAACTTTTCCCTTCATTTTGGATTAGAATTAATTATAAGGCATCTACACAAAAGTACAATTTAAAAAATATTTATAATGAAAAAAGTTGGTACATAATATTGTTACAGAAGTAGTTGTCCGCGAAGTGATTTACTAAAAGTTCTAATGTACTAGAAATATTTTGGGCACACTTGGGCACATAATATGCGACAGCTTTACCCGCAATCTACTCAAAACCATAATATACAGTGAAAAGGGAAAAAAAGTAAGGCAAGTATTTTCCTTACTCAAATGGATAAGTTTTGAAAGTGTGTTCTGATATGTTAAATATTCTTATACAACAGTTTTTACTTCGCATATTATCTGACTTCTTTCCCGCTTAAAGTGTTGTGCAGGAGGATTATTAGAGCTTTTGAGCAATATTATAACCGCTAAAAAATTAATATATATTTATAGATATGGTATTTAATAATTTAACTAACAATTATAAATGCATTGACCCATAATATAAACTAATGTGCGCCTCTGGTAACTTGAGCTATGACTTTGATAATGCGTGCATTTTCTTAGGGTATTCAGTGAAAAAGGGACGTGCTATTGGAGAGGATTTGTGTTGGAATACTTTAAGAAAATGACCTAACTCAGATTAGAAACAAATACACTTCCTTATTACCCTCAAAGGAGGTAAACATTATCTAGGTCATAGCTTACCGTTTCAGAGGAGCGCTATACTCTATCCACCCAAAATTAGTCGCTTCATTTGAAAACTTTTTAATAAGTATTTAAATTTGTTGTATGACTTTATTTAAATACTAGCTGCATGGCCAAGCGTTGCACGTGCTACCTCTGAACAAAAAAAAATATCAAACCTTGAGCAAGAAGTAAGAAAAAAGAATTATTTTGTGTCATGATGGATATGAGTTGTTACTTCAAAAACATTTATTAGGGCATAGCTGTGCCCCGTGTTTTCACCCGCGTTAATAAGACAACTGTCTATTAAAAAAACTATTTTGAGTACATAACATAATGGTATGAATGTGATAAATATATAGTAAAAAATACAAGGGGAAACGCAAAAACAAAAGAACATTTGGAAAAAATTATTAAGACTCCAAGTCTTATTAAACAGGAATAGATATAATATTATTTAATATAAAGAACGTCTTTTAAAGTACTTCTGTATGCACGATACTTTCACTTTTAATTTTATTTTCGTGTGGTTGTAGAACGTACTGGTTTTCTTCGCAACCTAATCTTGATAATGCAACGTATATTTATCCGTGTGCGAAACAATCCTGACGTAAATCTATTAATACGTGCTTTAATGTTTGTCTCTGTGATTTATTAATGGTTACAGCGAACGAAACCTTAATGAGAAATTGTTTTGTTTAAATTTTATTGTTGAATAGCGCCCTCTACACACAGTTGCCAAAACAATACTTTTTATATACACCATCTCTCGAGAAGAGTGGAAACTAATCCGTTCGTGCTTTTCGAACATTATCACTTTTAAACTATAATAATAACTCATTACATATAGCATAACGTTATATAGCCCAAAGCTTTCTTGCTTAAATGGACGATTCAGCGCAAAAAGAATTTTTCATTTCGAACCAGTAGTTTCTAAAATTAGCGCGATCGAACGAACAAACAAACTCTTCAGCTTTTTCGGATTTTTCAGAGTTTTCAGGGTGCTATGCTATTATCAACAGCATTTACTTACTAAGCATTCCCGCCTTCTATAATTAAATCAGTACACTTAGTTTTGAAAACTGCTGATTCTAGGGGGTAAGTATGAAATACTTGAAATGTTACTGATTCATAACTTAGTAGCCTATAATTTCTAACAAAAGTTCAAATAAAATCATAAAATCATCATCATCAATAGTCAGTGCAGCTTTGGGAAATGATTTTGGAAAAGTTTCAGCTAAAGTGGGTTAAGGGGTTACAGTACCTCAAAAATAACCAAAAGACCAAAAAAAATTTTATTGCTTATTTCAAAAGTAAAAGTTATTTAAAACACTCAGAAAAAAATAGCATTGTTCTAGCTAAATTATTTAAAAAGTTATGAGTGACTTTAGGCATGCATGCTATGTGTTCTAATGGAAAAGCCAAACTTTAAAGTGCTTTTTCTCGGTGATCAGTTTTTAGTGTTTCTATGTTACTGGAAATGATAAGGATTTTTTTCTATTAAAGATATAACTTTAAAGCAATACTTTTTGCACTCAGGATAATATATTTAATAAAACTGTGCATTGAATAAGCGTTTTATAAATTACAAAACATTTTAGAGTTTGTTAAACCTCGAAGAATAAAATTTTCTAAGAATTTTTTACATAAAAGGTCACAAAATATTTTCTAATCAAAATATAAGAAAATGAATGCGCAGATTTGTTGAGGTAATCCTTGTGATCATTTCGCAAAAAGAAATTTTGAAATTAGTGCAGAAACAAAAAAGCCTTAGGATTTTCAAAAAATTGAAATTTTTTTACATTTTTCAAATTTTCAAAACAAAATTTTGAAAACTTTTAATGTTTGAAAATAAATTATTGATTGTTAAACAAGTGCAGAAACAAATATTTCAAAGAATTAACTTTTTCACCTAAATTAAAGAAATTTGTTAGAAAGGACTGTAACCCCTTAAGTTATAAGTGTACCGGGTCGAAAATGAATGTGCTACTCATTAATGTAACGCAGCATCTCGCAAGAATTGAGCTAAACCTTCAAGTACACCGCCAACAGCAACTCGCCGCCGCGGTCGCTTAAGAAAAGGCTAGTATTTTTATTATTTTGTGTATGTGTATTTGGTGTTTTTTACGATTGAAATACGCATTTTAGAATTTTAATTAACTTATCTGATCTTCCGTGAAAAGGTGATGATATGTATCTATGCATTAACCCATTAATGCCTGACATTTTTTTTCCAAAGGTATTTTGTATACTGACAAACAGTGTTTAATAGACAGGAAAAATACTTTAAAAAATGTTATGCATTTCTTTTTTTTATTGAGGAAAGAAAAATCGTCCCTTAAAAGTTACGATAGAACCGCAGAGGGTACATTTTTTTTACTAAATTTTTATTTCGGCCTACGATATAATATTTAAAAAGACATTTTATAAGAAGAAATAAAATCAGCAATAACCATAAACAGGGAAGCTGGGAATAACTTTGAAAACTTAGCTTTTTTTCTTGAGATTGTGAACCATGTAATTTTTGATAAAGATAATATTAAAACTGCTACAGAACACACTTTACAATGGTTATGTGCTGCAATCTGTTAATAACGAATTGAAACAATACCTAGGTACTAATTGAACACTATTATTTGGTTGAAATGTTCATTTCGGGGAAATTCAGAGCCTTTTTTGGACCGTCTCTAAAAAGGGACGCTAGGCATTAATGGGTTAACGTATGACTTAGAAAAGAAATAAAAAAAAAAACTTTTGAGCTGCAAAAAAATTAGAAAGTTACAAAAAAAAAAAAGTTAGGCTAGTTAACTACTAAATTTACGTATAATATATGCCAGTGAGACATCACACCCATTTATCCCATGATTAAAATATGTGTTGCTCTTCGTGTAGATCCAAATATAGCAGTTCCGTCGTCTTTTAAGTTTCTATTTGCATAGCCGCGCTCCGCAATTCCTTTCACAATATCTTGACAAGTGAATTTCCTCCCACATGTGAAATGACTTGTCTAACAGACGCAGGGAAAATATCAAGTCTGGTGTAAATATTAGCCGACTGCCACGCTAAAGTCTATCTTTATTGAAAAAGTTCAAATAAAAGTGGAGGGTACAAATTTTGAGTTCATGAACCGTTATAAACGTCACGGGTATTTGCATGAACTACTATCGCTTGTGGTCGAAGTTAGAACTATTGGGAAGAATTTTGTTTGGTCTTTTTCTTTGTATTTCAATCCGACTTAGTGACATTTCTAGCATTTTCATGAAGCCATAACACAACTATAGACTCTGCTTAATTTTGTTCAAGAATGTAAAGTTTTCTGTGCAAGTGTAATTTTTAAATCTTTCTGTGGGTGGTAAAAATGTTTAAAGCGAAAGAAGATTTTTTTATCTGCAGAATAGGGTAATTCTGTGAACATCTTGCTTAAAATGAAATAAAAAAAGGGAAACAAAACGAATTTTGGAAGAAAAAAAACAAACGCCATGAGCAGCATATCCGAATGATTCTAATAAATGTTGGGCTAAATATTATAAATTTCAAAATGCTTTTAACCCATTAATGCCTAGCGTCTTTTTTGGGACGGTCCAAAAAAGGGTCTGAATTTCCCCAAAATGAACGTTTCAACCCTATAATAGTGTTCAATTGGTACCTTGGTATTGTTTCAATTTGTTATTAACATATTGCAGCACACAACCATTGTAAAGTTTGTTCCGTAGCAGTTTTAATATGATCTTTATCAAAAACTACATCGTTCACAAACTCAAGAAAAAAAGCTAAGTTTTTAAAGTTATTCCCAGCTTCCCAGTTTATGTTAATTGCTGATTTTATTTCTTCTGATCAAATGTATTTTTAAATACTATATCGTAAGCAGAAAAATTTTTAGTAAAACAAGTATGTACCCTCTGGGTCTTATCGTAACTTTTAAGGGACGATTTTTCTTTCCTTAATAAAAAAACTATTTTTTACATAATAGATTTTTATTATTTTTCCTGTCCATTAAACACTATTTGTAACCAGTATACAAAATATCTTTGGAAAAAAAATGTCAGGCCTTAATAAGGTTAATAAGCCCCTTCAGATCCTTGCCATGATTTTAACTGTCTTTCAAGAGCAATGGCTATCGTATCCCGTGGAGCTGATATACCGCATAACTAAGAGCTCCACATACTGCTGTATGTGTGCAGCATTGCTTCTAGCGGGGGTTCGTACTCCATATTGAGTGTACTGTTCTAACAGTAAACTGACGCCTTCGATTTGTTCATTTTATTCATGTGCTAATTCTATAGTACCATAATTGTGTACTAAACTTCTTTAAGTTGTTTCATTCCTTACTACACTGCGATGCAAAAGTTTAGACAAAATGCAAATATGTGAATAAAAAGAAAATATTCAACGAAATGCTTTCAAATTTCTACTGCAGGTACACAATATGGTCCCAAATACGTGTCTGGAGTTCTTATAACTATAACTGGAATCAAATTTTGGATATTACAAAAGATATTTTTTTTACATTGTTGCAAAAGTTTAGACAATAGTCAGATTTTATGCAAATATCCCTTGAAATGTGATTGGTGGAGGAAATGCGGGACTGTATTATTCATTTATAAAGTGCAGAGATTGCTGAATAAATAATCAAAATCTCAAAAACTCTTTAGTTCTCGTGTAAAGAAGATGAGAAAGTTTGGAAGCCGAAATTTGAAAATGAACCTACTTTATTAATTTTTTGTCTTTTAAATCGGCTCTAGTATGGTAGTACATTGTTTTTTACTTTGTGGAGAGCAAATTCAGACATGCGTATCGATCAAAAAGTCCAAGAAAAATTATATTTCTTAAGGATGAAGGAATTGAAAAAACGGCTCAGACTGACGATTCGCCCCTTAATCCTACAAAACTTCAACTTGGGTCAAAAACAGCACGTGACAGCATAAGTAGATGAACAACTGAATCGGAATGCATAAAAAAAACAAGAATTGTGCCTGAGCCTTTTCGGACAGAGTGTCCCAAATAAGCCAGATTTTAATGTGAAAAGCAGCATATGTATCATCGTGACTAAAAAATGAATGGTACTTTCTTTGATAAAAATTATTAAAATTAGGATGGCCTAGATGGATTATAATTCTTTTCGCGGGACTTGAGAAATATCCAATGATCATATGCTGTGCTGCTTTTACCAATAAAATCTGGCTTATTTGGGACACTCTGTCTGAAAAGGCTCAAGCACAATTCTTTGTTTTTTTTTTATGCATTCCGATTCAGTTGTTCATCTACTTATGCTGTCACGTGCTGTTTTTGACCCAAGTTGAAGTTTTGTAGGATTAAGGGGCGAATCGTCAGTCTGAGCCGTTTTTTCAATTCCTTCATCCTTAAGAAATATAATTTTTCTTGGACTTTTTGATCGATACGCATGTCTGAATTTGCTCTCCACAAAGTAAAAAACAATGTACTACCATACTAGAGCCGATTTAAAAGACAAAAAATTAATAAAGTAGGTTCATTTTCAAATTTCGGCTTCCAAACTTTCTCATCTTCTTTACACGAGAACTAAAGAGTTTTTGAGATTTTGATTATTTATTCAGCAATCTCTGCACTTTATAAATGAATAATACAGTCCCGCATTTCCTCCACCAATCACATTTCAAGGGATATTTGCATAAAATCTGACTATTGTCTAAACTTTTGCAACAATGTAAAAAAAATATCTTTTGTAATATCCAAAATTTGATTCCAGTTATAGTTATAAGAACTCCAGACACGTATTTGGGACCATATTGTGTACCTGCAGTAGAAATTTGAAAGCATTTCGTTGAATAGTTTTCTTTTTATTCACATATTTGCATTTTGTCTAAACTTTTGCATCGCAGTGTATATGTTGCTTATTATAGTACATTTTCACAAAAATTCTCACGTAACTTTTTCAGTAATCGTTATTTTTTGTGAATCGTTCTTAATCTATGATGACCAGTGTATTCCAAATTTTTACAACGTTTAATGATGTACTTATTACTGTTTAAATTAATTTATTTTCATTCAAATTATTTTTTTCTATGCTGTATCGCTTTTTAATTAAGTACTCATCGGAAGCATGGTTTGAAAAAAAGTTCCTTCATATGCAAAGATATTAAAATATACTTTTATATTGCGCTGATTATTTCTACAGGTATTTTTTTACTCTTTGGAATACTAATGATCTATTTATTACTGATCAGAAATTTATTTTCAATCAAATGAGTTCTTTTATTTGCTATGTAATAGATTTTTTTTTATTGTTTACCCATCACAAGCATAATTTAAAAAAATCTTTGAGGATATTATTATTTCAATGAACTAAAGATTTTTACATTTCAAATATAACTTGTTCCGACAAACCAATTAAAGAATAATAACAAAATGTAAATTGTCAAAGAATTGATGCATTAAAGACCTAATTATAAAACAAAATGATAAAAACTTCGAAAACAAACACTGAATGGAAATCGTTTATAATAGATGACCTTTAGAAAAATAGAAGGTTTTTAAATGATACGAAAATTGAAAATCCACAATAAATCTAATACTTCTTCAGATTTAAAAGCAAAAATGAAATAGTAGCAATGTCCGTGAGACAACTATTTCCAATTTCTTGTCCAATAAAAATAAGAGAAAACTTGAGATGAAAAAAAAAAAAAAATCAAAAAGAAAACCGAGTTCTTGATTGCCCAAGTGCCATTTCTAATTTCCAGCTGAATTTCAAATCTGCTCAAGAGAGACTCGCAAGAAATCTCGCAATAAAGAATGGAGCAATATTGATCGATATTCTAACCAGTCTACAGCTAGAACAAATGACAGCAACAAAGTCATACATTTATAGTTGAGCTCCGGCTATTGAAAATAGTTGTGGAAAGTCTTGTTATAACTGGGAAAGCCATCAGTATATTCTTGTTTTTAAAAGACAGTATGTTGCTGAAATTAATGGACCTTTTTCTGTCACAGCGAAATTCTTTGATTTGTTGCAAGGTGATCAGGTGTGATAAGCAGCTTCAGAGTCACGGGGGGGGGGGGGGGGGGGGGGGGGGGGTAAGTTGTCCCTTAAATAAACACTATAATTCGGCAAACACTTTTACGTTCCAAGATTTTTCTTAAAAATACTATAGTATTGTTTTTGAGCACAGTGAAAAAATTGTTGAATATTTACTTTTCATCTAAGACGTAGAAACCTACTGTGTTATACGTATCAAGGGGTTACTGTCCGATTTTCTTAGGTAAAACCTTCCGCGTAATTACGCATGCTTCAGGTCTTCTCTGATCTTACCAAAATAGGGGTGATAGGTAAGGTAACAATAAGGGGAAGAATAATAAGAAGCATTTTGAGCCGTATCAAACAACGTAGAACGATGCTAATTTCAAATGCATAGTTTAGTTGAATATGTCAAAAGGAATAGCAAATGCAAGCTTTAAATTGAAAACTTCGGAAGGTTCCCATTCACAACCCAACATCCCTTTTTGGGAATGGGCCGCGAGTGATAGGCGTGGTTTTTACGGACGGACAGTACATGTTTATAAGATATGTTTTTCAGGGGAGAATGGATGAGCGATGGATAACAGGGAATGTAAGAAATGATATTTTGTTTAACCGAGATCAAAGATAGATTTTAATGACAGACGGCACCTCAAAGGCTGAGGTAATGTTTTTTTTTTTATTGAATACTAGCTTAATACCCGGCGTTGCCCGGGTGCTTATTAATACAACATAGCATTCAGGGGAAAAAAGTTTGAAAGAGTTCTATTCATATGGGTATAAAATAATTTGCATCAATCTGTCTCTTAGGTACAAACTTTGAAAAAAACTAAAATATTACAGAAAGTTAAACGTTTACAGAAAAATAGTCTTATCAAAAGGTGAAAATTAAAGATAAATATTGTCTGTGCTTTGCCGCGTCCACTGGCATGAAATATATGCACATGGAAGTGAAAAAACTGCATCAATTTCACCCGCCAAATTTAAAATATTAACTTTTCTCTATTAATTGTTCCCACCTACAAAGTAAAAATTATTATAACTCAGAAATAAATCTATTTCTCGTTCTGAAGGCTTATCTCCATTACAGACGCAACTGTCGTCGCATTGAAAATTTGAATTTCAAATCCGTGGTTCTTTTTATAAAGTCCACATGAATTATGATTGTTTTTTTACTTATTTCAATGCTAAAAGGAAACAGGTGAGCCTTAAATGGAAAATTCATTACTTTAATCGTAATCATTGTTGGAAAATACTCATATTTAAAATTCTTAAATTTCATCAATTTGAATGCTAAAAGGCATATCTCGATTACAATATAAATAGGCTAGATTCCTATAAAAGGGTCATTTTTTGACAAAAAATTTAAATTTGAGCTTTTTAGATTTTTTAAAATTTCAAGACCCAGCCTATGAGAATTCTAGGGCATCAAGGAACCTCTGTGTCAAGTTTGATGAAAATCTGACGCAAACTGTGGATTTGTATAGAGAACAAGTATACATACACTCATTTTTATAGATATAGATGACAAATTTTAAGCAATCAAATTATCCGTAGCAAGCATTTCTCAAACTAATGTCGAATAATGAGAAAGATAATAGTCCTTCTTAAGTATTTTCTATTTAAAAAAATAGTTATATGTTTTGTCATAATAAGGTCGTGTAATTACTATCCTGGCTTAAAAATTATGTATATATAAAGCATAAGGAAAATAAGAAGTGTATAAGCAAAACTCACCGTCTTTGGTCGTACTATCCGTGGGACATTTTCACTTCTGCATGGATTTATTCTGCATTTTAGAGCCTGGATATACGATCGCGAATTCAAAATGGATATATAATCTTCCGACTTCTGTACGACAATGGAGATAGAAGCGTAAATGTTTCACGTTGTGAAGAAATGCACTTAAAAGAGAAAAGAGCTACTTCTAGTGTGAAAAGAATAATTTTTAGTACAGTATTTTACCTCTTGGTTGAAGTATTTGCTCCGTGATTTCGTTTGTCACATAAGTTTTTCTTGGATTTTGAACTTTAGTTTTTTCATCTGAGAAGAAACTTATCTACTACACACGCAAAAATTAGTTTGGACATTCTTAAGTTTTTAGTCAAGTCTCGGTAACTCGAAGATTGAGACTCAATGAATACTCGAATGAGGATTCGAGTTATAAAACTCTTCAAAATGCTGTCATAACTTCCCATAATTCAAATTACCAATAAATTGGAAGCTTTTCCTCTTGGGACTTCGGGTTATCAAGACTCGACTGTATTATTATTGTTCTTATTATTATTAGTGGTAGTAGTATTTATGCTTTAAGGGTCGTAAGTTTCTGGGAAAAAATTGTGGAGGTTAAAGCAGCATTTAATAAAGTTGTGAACGGATTCCAGCGTTCCCGTACCTTAGTTTAAAGAAAAAAAAATAAGTTTCTTACAAAATTCAATCTTAAAAAGTTTTTTCCCGCTTTTTCTATTTCTTTCTCGAAAAAAGGCTTCCAGGTTTTGCTGGTAAATTGTTTTTTGACACTAGGAAAGAAACCGCCAATTTCCACAATAATTGAAATCTTCCCACATTTAGTTATCATATTTTACAGAGATGAAATTTTCTTCAAGCATTATATTCCATGCACACAAAAAAAGTTTGTACTAATAATGCAAGAGTAAATAATTTTAATTCGCAGCTTTGAAAGAAACTTTTCACACTGTATTACATTGTATAGGTGGAGTGCATAACATTCGGACTTCCAGTTCGTTTTCCTCCTTACTTAATTAATATCTAAAATACAACAGCTTGTCTTGTTACTTTCTTCTATATCTAATATATGAGTCATTCCACGTCAAATGGACCAATTTTTCAAATCGTCCCCACTCGACCATCTCCGATTTGGATTTGATTTTACAGAGGTGTAGACATGCCTATGAAACTAACCTGTGCAAATTTTTAGCTTTCAAGATCCAAATCTGGAGGAGCTAGGATCCCGCAAAAAATGTGGCCCAAAATGGCGGATGAACTTCATGAAACAAGTTGCAATGTTTAGGTCAAGGTTGCAGAAAATTTTATCACAGTGGAAGCCTAATTTTTTTTGGAGCTTAAAGTACTTTTGGTTGTCAACACTCTCCAGTTTATTCTTTGAGATTGCGCTTATTAGATTTTGTGTAGCACGTGCCTAAACTTGCGAAAAAACGCGGTGGGCAATTTTTTTCCTGGATTTCAGGGTGTCATAAATTTTTAACCAAAAAACTTCAAAGGTTTATACTTCGTAGTTTTATTGTCCAAATACTTGTTTTAATTGTTTTACAGCTACAGAGCTTAAATATTGTATTTGTAAAAGATATTGGCACCCTAAGTGTCGATGAAAACGCTTCTTTTGAAAAATCGCCTGTTTTCAACTCACTATATCTCAGGTTTGTCACCTAAGACCATTTTTTCTTTGGCACCATTAGAAAGAACAGATTTTTTCCTATCGAAATGAGCTTTTTTTTCGATGGTGTTCTTTCGAATAAGGATGAAAAAAATAGCTTGAAATACTGTCTGTTATGAAGAATTGGCATAATTAGGGTTAAGACTGCAGAAAATTTATCACACTGGGGCCTAATATTTTTGGAGTTTAAAGTACTTTTAGTGGTCAATACTCTCCAGTATTTTTTGTGAGATTGAGCTTATTAAATTTTGTGTAGCACGCATGTCAACTTACGAAAAAACGCGGTGGGCAATCTTTTTCCTGGATTCATAAATTTTTAACCAAACAAATTCAAAGGTTCATATTTTGTAGTTCTATTGTCCAAATACTTGTTTTTAATGTTTTACAGCTGCAGAGCTTAAATATTGTATTTGTAAAAGATATTGGCACCCTAAGTGTCTCTCGAAATCATTTTATTGGAAAATCGGCTGTTTTCAACTCACTGTATCTCAAGTTTGTCACCTTCAACCGTTTTTTCGTTGGCACCATTAGAAAGAACAGATTTTTACCGTTCGAAATGAGTTTTTTTTCGATGGTGTTCTTTCGAATAAGGAGGGAAAAAAAAGCTGGAAGTTTTGTCAGTTGTGAAGAATTGGCATAATTAGGCTAAGACTGCAGAATATTTTATTATAATAGAAGTTCGAATTTTCAACAACTTAAAGTACATTTAGTTGTTAATAAATTCTAATAATTATGTGATTTCCAGCTCATTAGCTTTTGTGTAGCATACATGAAAATTATTGGCAATTCCTGTTTGAAAAATAGCTTGATTTCAATGAACTGTAACTCAGGTTTGTCACCTTCCATCATCTTTTCGTTAGTACTACTATAAATAACAGATTTTTTCTTATCAGAGTATTTATATAAACAACTAAATGTACTTTAAGTTGTTAAAAATTCGAACTTTTGGTATAATAAAATTTTCTAGTCTTAGCCTAATTATGCCAATTCTTCATAACTGACAATACTTCGAGCTATTTTTTTCTTCCTTATTCGAAAGAACACCATCGAAAAAAAAACTCATTTCAATAGGAAAAAATCTGTTCTTTCTAATGGTGCCAACAAAAAAACAGTGGAAGTTGACAAACTTGAGATACAGTGAGTTGAAAACAGGCGATTTTTCATTAAAATGATTTTGATAGACACTTTTGACAACAATATCTCTTACAAAATCAATATTTAAGCTCTGCAGCTGTAAAATATTGAAACCAAGTATTTGGACAATAGAACTACGAAACATGAACCTTTGAATTTGTTTGGTTAAAAATTTATGAATCCAGGAAAAAGATTGCCTAACGCGTTTTTTTGCAAGTTAACATGCGTGGTACACAAAATTTAATTAGCTCAATCTCACAAAAAATACTGGAGAGTATTGACCACTAAAAGTACTTTAAACTCCAAAAATATTAGGCCCCCAGTGTGATAAAATTTTCTGCAGTCTTAACCTAATTATGCCAATTCTTCATAACAGACAGTATTTCAAGCTAATTTTTTCATCCTTATTCGAAAGAACACCATCGAAAAAAAAGCTCATTTCGATAGGAAAAAATCTGTTCTTTCTAATGGTGCCAAAGAAAAAATGGTCTTAGATGACAAACCTGAGATATAGTGAGTTGAAAACAGGCGATTTTTCAAAAGAAGCGTTTTCATCGACACTTAGGGTGCCAATATCTTTTACAAATACAATATTTAAGCTCTGTAGCTGTAAAACATTAAAAACAAGTATTTGGACAATAAAACTACGAAGTATAAACCTTTGAAGTTTTTTGGTTAAAAATTTATGACACCCTGAAATCCAGGAAAAAAATTGCCCACCGCGTTTTTTCGCAAGTTTAGGCACGTGCTACACAAAATCTAATAAGCGCAATCTCAAAGAATATACTGGAGAGTGTTGACAACCAAAAGTACTTTAAGCTCCAAAAAAAATTAGGCTTCCACTGTGATAAAATTTTCTGCAACCTTGACCTAAACATTGCAACTTGTTTCATGAAGTTCATCCGCCATTTTGGGCCACATTTTTTGCGGGATCCTAGCTCCTCCAGATTTGGATCTTGGAAGCTAAAAATTTGCACAGGGTAGTTTCATAGGCATGTCTATACCTCTGTAAAATTTGATCCAAATCGGAGATGGTCGGGTGGGGACCACTAGTCCACTTGACATGGAATGACTCATATAGAAGAAAGTATTGGTTTCGTGAAAATTTTCGAATGTCGAATTTTGACGGATTTGCACGTTTTGAGGTGCGCTGAGTCCATTTCGACCATTTTTGGAAAATGTCTGTCTGTCTGTGTGTGTGTGTGTGAGTCTGTATGTGTGTGACCAGTTTTTGTGGCCGCGCTAGAGCAAAAACTACGGCATGAAATCGAACAAAAATTTTTGCACATATGTACCACCATGTGAACTGGTGCACCTGACTTTGTTTAGCGAATTCCTCCAAGGGGGGTGGAGCAATCGCACGTGTTCTGTGCGGGGGTGACTGCTATATCTCAGGAAGTAACCGGCGGAGTTAAACGAAAATTGATCCATAGGTAGACCCTACTGAGTACAGGTGCTGATTCAATTTGTTTGTCAATATCTAAAAGGGGGTTGGAGCAATCGCACGTGTTCTGCGCGGGGGTGATTGCTATATCGCAGGAAGTAACCGGCGGAATCAAACGAAAATTGGTCCATAGGTAGATCCTACTGAGTACAGGTGCTGATTCAATTTGTTTGTCAATATCTCAAAGGGGGGTGGAGCAATCGCACGTGTTCTGCGCGGGGATGATTGCTGTATCTCAGGAAGTAACCGGCGGAATCAAACGAAAATTGGTCCATAGGTAGACCTTACTGAGTACAGGTGCTGATTTAATTTGTTTGTCAATATCTTGAAGGGGGTGGAGCAATCGCACGTGTTCTGCGCGGGGGTGACTGCTATATCTAAGGAAGTAACCGGCGGAATCAAACGAAAATTGGTCCATAGGTAGACCCTATTGAGTACAGGTGCTGATTCAATTTGTGCGTGAATATCTCAAAGGGGGGTGGAGCAATCAAAAGTGCTTATTTTGTCATTGCACCTACTGTATCTCGGGAAATATTGCTGCGATTTGAATGAAATTTGGAATAACACTAACCCAATATGGAAACAAGCATCGAATAAATTTTGGCGCCAATCGCCCCAGGGGGAGGGTGGGGTGTTTTTTGCGCTTAGTTAACAATGCGAAAAATTAATTCATTAAAAAATCGCTTTCACGCTATTTAATTATCAAAACAGCTGAAAACTTTCAATGATTTGAAATTTTTAATTGTTGCCAATTTCTTTTGACTAACAAATAAAATGTTTGCAATTAATCAAACAAGGCTTTTGTAATGATTTCCAATTTCGCTCATTGATTCTGCATTTGCAGGGTTATTACGATAATTGGGAAATTGGTGCTGTTTCCAATTATTCGGGCGAGTACGTATTTTATTTTGTAACTGGAATTCATAAGATAGATATAGAAGAAAGTTTCGTGACGGCCACGACAGCTAGTGATTTTTTTTTTCATTTTGATCTTCGTTTCTTCGTTATTTATCAATACCCTGACAAAACATAAATGATCCTCAGATTTTTAGATGCATTAAAAAAAGTATAGTGACATAATTTTTTAAACCCTCTTGATCAGATAATCCCTAAGTCAAATGATCAGCATTTAGATAAGAGGAGCTTTGTATGTGGGTGCGAAATTTTAATGATTAAAATGTTTTAAATAATGGAAAGAATTTCGTTTGCGCATATTCGCACAGTCGATAACTCCGAGTCCAAATTTTTATTAACCTTTTAACTGTCATGCTCGAGATAGTCTCGGGCACAGCTGGTTTTCGAAAATGTCACGCCCGAGTATTACCAACGCCTCCTAAATACTAAATGCCTATAACATTTGCTTCGCTACCGTAGAGATGGGTTCAACATTAAACGCCACCTTGCGGCAATCCGATGATGTCGTTGTTATTTTTCGATTGGTTAATTTTTAAATTTAAATTCAGAAATGAACCAATCGTTAATTTTTGGAAGAACTCCGGTAGATGGCAGTGTATCGTGAACCAAGGGAACTTTTCAGCTATTGGCGATGGATCCAAACAATATTCGAGTTAAATTTTTTGATTGGTTGATTTTTAAATTTAAATTTAAAAATGAACCAATCGTTAATTTCTCTTTCTCGAAGAACTCTGGTAGATGGCAGTGTATCGTGAACCTAGAATGAAATCTTGCTCTGTGCTAAAAACCGGGAAGTTTCAGGCATTTATAGTCCGAGAGCCAGTAACAGATATATATGACCAAGTTCCTCTCAAGTGATAATTAGTAAAACGCAGCAGAAAATCGAACTATGAAGCCTCGTGAATGTCAGCTGAGGCTCGGTGGGGGGGATAAGCAGTTGGAACCTCCCACGCTTGAAGAAAAAAAAAAAAAATTCAGTCATTTCCTCTCGCCTAAAAATTTACCAGATGATAGCTTATATGTAACTATTGATAAATATATACGTCAGCTGGCTGTATCTCGGTGGAAAAATTGTCAGCTGATACTTTGAAGGTCGTTACGTAGAAGTTAGCTAGAAGCATTTACTGACTACACTGTTCGACAAAAAAAACCTTGAAAATGCTTCTGGTATTTTGAAGGCTGATTCTTATGTAAAATGACCCCCTGAATCCGAATATGACCCCCGTTTTCCCCCATCACGTCCCAATTTTTTTTTAAAACGCCCCCCCTTTTTTTTTCATTTTTCCTTAGTTTCAGGGCTATTATATTTTTTTTTTGGAGGGGAAAGGAGCCTTATATTCACCAATAAATTTTTTTGAAGGTCAAGAGAGACTCAAAGTTTAAAATCATGAGCACCGAGAAAAAAATCGGGGAACTTGGGGGGGGGGGGGGGGCGTGGCCCCCCAAAATATTTGAAAAATCACCAAA
>JAXGGA010008626.1:0-55806 GCA_038373865.1 Uloborus plumipes | reverse complement strand
TTTTTGTTTAAAAGATCTCGGAGAGGCTTTCCCATACATTTCCATATTTCGCTTTTTGATTTGAACCATTTTTCGTTCAATATTGAACCGTTCAGAAAAAAATTAACATTAGCGTCTACGGGGAATTTAAGTTGAATGTTGATTCTGAACTTAAAGTCGGATTTCCTTCAAACTATCTTTGTAAGAAAATGGTTTTGATAAATAGTGTTTGTAAAGTGCTTTTCTGAGTAATCTTCTGTGAGGACTTTGATTCCGACTCCGACTCCGCAAACGTGGCGGTAATGCAGGCTCAGAAAAAAAAATGACTGATTGTGCAGACGATTTTTTGTTTATTTATTCATTTGTTTTATTTTATTTATTATTATTATTATTATTATTTTTTTTTGGCAGACGATTTTTTTTGTAACAAAAATTTTTCATTCACGAGAACATTTTATTCTTTATTTATATTTAACAACTGGCAACCGATTAAAAGTGAAATTCGAGACATTTTATTAACGGACGAGTTTTTTTTTTCTTTTTTTTTCTTTCTTTGATAAAATACGTTTTGATACTCTTTGTACTTTTATTTATTTATTTTATTATTATTATTATTATTATTATTATTATTTTTCAAAACAATGGAGGATTTTTTCTACGGAGGAACTGTAACAGTTGCACTCTTTAAAAGGTGCAACAAAGCTTTATTTATTCGTTAATTACTTTTTACGTGTCTATTTCATCTGATGAGAGGGGTATATTTTGCTTTTCGAAATCAGCTCTATGTGCTAAAAAGGTATTTATGACATAATTTTCAGTTTCAGATAATCAATGCCAATGTCGATGTACGGGAAAGTAGGCTTGTTTAGTTCTGGACAGAACTTCTTGTTATTTTTTTTAACTTGGCGATATATTTTTCGACTTGGCGATATTTTTTTAACTTGGCGATATTTTTTTGACTTGGCGATATTTTTTAGATGCATTGAGCTACTTTTCATACTTTTTTCGTCTTTCTTTTATTTTTAATGGGAAAGTAGGCTAAAAATGGTAATTACTTATGAAGTATTTACCCTTAATATGCAGTCATTAACCATAGCGTTTTGCATTCATAAACTAAAAAAATGCACTAAATTGACAGTTCTAATCATAACTTCCATATTATGATGGTACGTATCAGTATTCCTTACGGAGGTACAGATTGGAATACCAATTCTATAGGGTTGTACTTATGCTAATAAGAAAACCTTCTAGGAGAATAATTACTATGATTACGTTAGCAGGAACGAACTACTAACCATATTACATGTTAGCCCTACTTTCACTTTTATTCTATACATTCTTTCCTTTTTTGGGAAGTTCAGTGTCTGAAACTGAATTCCTATGATTTAAAATTCCGGCATAATTATTTATGTGATGCAGATATCGCGTGATTTTCAGCTGCAGGTGTGTGCTGTGGGAATGCTTTTTCAGAAAGGGGATTGACATTGATATGGATATTGAATGCAACCAATTAACATGTCCAGTCCTCTTGATATGAGGCTGAATCAAGTGCGGTACACAAAAGAATGACAGCTTAAGTATGATTAATGTAATTTTAAAAATCCGAATACATTCCACCTGAATTCTTTTGTGGCTGTGGGACTACACTGCAAATACAGAAAAGTTGTCTCTGCATCCAGCATGTTATCAAAGATATTGCCACATGATTATGTTCCAACCACCTGTTACCTCGATGATGATATAAATCGTGGCAGTTATTGGCGAAACAATTTTCCTCAATCATCTGTTGAGGCCAACATAAAACTGTTTATCTCTGTCATAAGCTGCTAATTAGAGTCACTTGTCCGCTGCTATCACTATTTTTTCTCTTTGTTTAGCTTTCGAGGGTTGTCTTGAAAAATATTTTTATCTTATTTGTTTCCTCGTGCTCTTATTTCTTCCTATATTCTTCTTCTAATTTTAGAATTTTCTGCAAGATATACCTAGACAAATGATCATTGAACACAAGGTAAATATCTCCAAAGTAAGGGCAGAAATGTTTTTTTTATTAGGAGCTCTCGACTTTGAAATGCATGATCTCTATTTGAGCCCTAACTAATTGTTGTGTTAAGGTATTGCGACAAAAAAGCGTAACTCAATTTAACTGCTTTCTCGATATTGAAAGTCTGTAACAGAGAATGATTCCTCAATAATTCAGTCCAAGCAAGAAATAAATATACATTGTCGTGAGTTATGCAATGTACCTAGCAACTATGGGGCTAAACCGACTAGTTGAGCTAGGACCTTCACAATGTTTGCCTTTTTTTTGAGGAATTCAGTCAAAACGGAATTAGTTATTGGATTATATTTTAGTTGGAACATTATACAAAAGTAACCTAACTGAATTCAGCGACAAATACCCTTTCCAATTACCCCAAAAGAGGTAAACATTTTCAGGGTCATACTACAGATTTCTAAAGGAGCACTATAGTCTATAGACATAGATTTATAAATATAAACAGTTAGAGATACATTGCTGAACATAGGGTTAAATACAGAGCTGTTTAGATATGCAGATAGATATATATATATTAATAAATATAGAAAGATTTAGTATAAAAGATTGATTTAAAATATAGAGTTAAATGTAGACTTACTTAACTATATAAATGTACTGGGATATAGGTATTGAGCAAACAAATTTTGCACAACACCCATATTTACTTAAGTATGTGGCGTAAAAAGCAAATTCCACAAAAAAGCGGATCATATAGCAGCCAAAGATGGCTAGTATGTATGACAAAAAAAAAGAAAAAGAAAAAGAAAAATGCGTTCGTCTTTGTATGGGGCATAGTTCCCGGGAAAACGTTAAGGCCTAGAATTAGGCCTTACCGTTAAAAAATGAAATTTTGTAAATGGATGCTTCTATTTATGTGTTGTGTTCTATTGGTTACTCTGCTGTGCACTTTGGACCCGTATTCTAGATAAATAAAGTTAATAAATGTTACGTATGTTTTGTTAGCCAGAGATAAACTTCTGCCTTTTCTTATGAGTACAAAATTTTTCCATTGTCTCTTAATAAAAGGTGCATAAGAGACAATGCCTTTGCCAGCAGACACTAAGAACTTAGCTCCCAAACTTCTCCTTCATCACCCTAGTAGCGCTTTATTTTTTTTAATCCACTGTTCCAATTTGTTATAAGGTCATTCCATGTGAAATGAGCAAATCGGCTGCTGCTCACATGTCACAAATTTCAATTAAAACTTTTATTGGGGTAAATCATGCATATCTATGAGGAAATGCAAATTATTACTACTATTAAAATCTGTCCGCGTCTGTCTGTCTGTCTGTCTGTCTGTCCGTCTGAAGCTTGAACTCCTAAAAAACCGCTGAGCGTAGAGAATCAAACATAATACTATTCGATTCGAAATTTTCTAAGGTAGACAATAAGACCAGCCGCGTAATTGTACGACGTTAATTAGCTGAGATATTAATTAAAACTTTAATTAAATTCTTTGCACTTTTAAAATTCCAAGACATTTATTTCTTTCCGTTGCCATTTTAAATTAAAGCGTTAATTAAATTATTGAACTATTTAAAATTCCGTCTGAAGCTTGAACTCCTCAAAAACCGCTGAGCGTAAAGAATCAAACATAATACCATTCGATTCGAAATTTTCTAAGGAAGACAATAAGATCAACCGCGTAATTGTACGACGTTAAATAGCTGAGATATTAATTAAAACGTTAATTAAATTCTTTGCACTTTTAAAATTCCAAGACATTTATTTCTTTCAGTTGCCATTTTAAATTAAAGCGTTAATTAAATTATTGCACTATTTTAAATTCCAAAATTTTATTTCTTACCGTTGCCATTTTAAATTAAAGTGTTAATTAAATTATTGAACTATTTAAAATTCCAGGACATTTATTTCTTACCGTTGCCATTTTGAATTAAAACGTTAATTAATTGTTGAACTATTTAAAATTCCAAGACTGTTATTTCTTACCGTTGCCATTTTGAATTTAAACGTGAATTAATTGTTGAACTATTTAAAATTCCAAGACTTTTATTTCTTACCGTTGCCATTTTGAATTAAAACGTTAATTAAATTATTGAACTATTTAAAATTACAAGAGATTTATTTCTTTCAGTCGCCGTTTTAAATTAAAGCGTTAATTAAATTATTACACTATTTTAAATTCCAAGACTTTTATTTCTTACCGTTGCCATTTTGAATTAAAACGTTAATTAAATTATTGAACTATTTGAAATTCCAAGACTTTTATTTATTTCCGTAGCCATTTTAAATTAAAGCGTTAATTAAATAGTTGAACTATTTAAAATTCCAAGACTTTTATTTCTTACCGTTGCCATTTTGAATCAAAACGTTAATTAAATTATTGAACTATTTAAAATTCCAAGATATTTATTTCTTTCCGTTGCGATTTTAAATTAAAACGCTAACTAAATTGAACTTTTTAAAATGAACGAGTGTTATTTTTTTTCATTGCCATTTTGAATACGTGTTATAACAAAGTTCTAACAATTGTTTTTATTCTAATTATTAATGACATATTTTTTCTCTGGTACTATTTTGAAAATGTGTTTTTAAATAAAATTGCAATTGCTGTTTTTAGAAGGAACTTTTTTGGCTGCGATCCAAATATTAAAAGAACTTTTTCGTTTAGAATTTTGCAATTAATTTTACATTAAGAAAGCGGTTTGGAAATAATTGTTTTTGATAAGGAATCTTATTTGTTATTTAGGGAGAGTGCTAAGTATGCACTACTTGACATCGTCTTTATTTTTGAGGAAGCATGTGTAAATAATTTAATTGATTCTTTGATGCAGGAAAGGTTTTTAGCGAGCTGCTTAAACGGGGAGTAGTTTGTTAAACTTTTCCTTGGTACTTTAAAGGCGAGCCGCCTTGGCGGCGAGTAGTTTATTGAAATTTTTCTCGCTACTGTAAAGACCAGCCGCCTTGTTGGCGAGTAGTTTGTTGAAACTTTCCTCGCTACTTTAAAGGCGAGCCGCCTTGGTGGCGAGTAGTTTTCTCAAACTGCCTTCACTACATTAAAGCCCGGGCAACGCAAGGCCACGCAGCTAGTTAATAATATTAAAATCTGTCCGCGTCTGTCTGTCTGTCTGTCCGTCTGAAGCTTGAACTTCTCAAAAACCGCTGAGAGTAGAGAATCAAACATAGTAACATTCGATTCGAATTTTTCTAAGGAAGACAATAAGACCAACCGCTTAATTCTACGACGTTAATTAGCTGAGATATTAATTAAAACGTTAATTAAATTATTGAACTATTTAAAATTCTAAGGCATTTATTTCTTTCCGTTGCCATTTTGAATAAAAACGTTAATTAAATTATTGAACTATTTAAAATTCCAAAACATTTATTTCTTGCCGTTGCCATTTTGAATTAAGACGTTAATTAAATTATTGAACTATTTAAAATTCCAAGATATTTTTTTCTTGCCGTTTCCATTTTGAATAAAAACGTTAATTAAATCACTGAACTATTTAAAATTCTAAGACATTATTTATTACCGTTGCCATTTTGAATAAAAACGTTAATTAAATTATCTACTTTTATTAAAAACTGAGTATCTTTCTAACTATCTTTCTTTCTAACTATCTTTCTAACTATCTTTCTATGTCACGCTTCTTTCTCCTGAACGCCAATGAACTGAAAGTCGAACCAGGTACCGATAGATAGGTAATTTTTCAAGCTTCTTTAGTTTCAATTGATATAATTATACGATTTTAATTAGCGAAGATATCAATTAATAAGTAGTCAAGTTTAAAGCGATTAAGCCTAATAAATGATTAAATATGAAATCCATTCTTTCAAACCGTCGTTGCTATGAAACAGTGATAACAATGATAATGAGAATTTTGAATGAAGGCTTAACTAAATCAAGCACGAAACTCATAAGCGGGCCACTTACGTAGAATTTTTATCGATAGCTACTGGTAATATTTTGAAACATTTATTTGTTGAAGAGCCATCTACTTATATTAAAAACTGAATGTCTATGTCTGCTTTTTTCCTTTGAGCGAGCTGAACTTACTGAAACTTTCCTCACCATCTTGAAAGCGCAAAGCATCTCAATAATTCGAATGATTTTTTATATAGGAAAAAAGTAAAGGCGTGAAGCGCCTATTAGCGAGCCGCCTTGGCGGGGAGTACTTTCTTGAAATTTTTCTCACTACTTTCAAGGTACGAAGTGCCCGTGCAACGCCAGGCCACGTGCGTGGTATGTCTTGAAATCGAATGAACATTAAATTATATCAAATAATATAACTTCAGAATGAGGTAAAAGTTAGAGAGGGGAGACGTTATGCATCAACATGCCGCAGGAAGCTAATCTGGCTGCCCTGGCAGCTAGTTGAACTATTTAAAACTCCAAGACATTTATTTCTTACCGTTGCCATTTTTAATTAAATTGTTAATTAATTTATTGAACTATTTAAAATTCCAAGACATTTATTTCTTTCCGTTGCGATTTTAAATTAAAACTTTAATTAAATTGAACTTTTTAAAATGAAAGAGTGTTATTTTGTTCCATTGTCATTTTGAATACGTGTTATAACAAAGTTCTAACAATTGTTTTTATTCTAATTATCAATGACTTATATTTTTTCTCTGGTACCATTTAAAAAATGTTTTTAAATAAAATTGCAATTGCTGTTTTTAGAAGGGACTTTTTTTGGCTGTGATCCAAATATTAAAAGAATTTTTTCGTTTAGAATTTTGCAAATTATATTACAGGAAGAAAGCGGTTTGGAAATAATTGTTTTTGGTAAGGAATTTTATTTGTTATTTAGGGAGACTGATACTTAACATCGTCTTTATTTTTGAGGAAGCATGTGCAAATAATTCGATTGATTCTTCGATGCAGGAAAGCTTTTTAGCGAGCCGCTTTAGCGGGGAGTAGTTTGTGGAAATTTTCCTTGGTACTTTAAAGTCGAGCTGCCTTGGCGGCGAGTAGTTTATTGAAACTTTTCTCACTACTGTAAAGGCGAGCCGCCTTGACGGCGAGTAAACTGTTTTAACTTTCCTTGGTGGCTTTCCTTATTTAACGCCTTGGTGGCGAGTAGTTTGTTGAAACTTTCCTCGCAACCTACTCGCCGCCTTGGCGGCCAGTCAGGTTGTTTAAACTTTCCTCATTACTTTAAAGGCGAGGCGCCTTGGCGGCGAGTAGTTTTCTCAAACTGCCTTCACTGTATTACAGTCCGTGCAACGCCGGGCCATGCAGCTAGTGAAAGTTTAAAAACTGTTTGTTGCTTTGTTATTGACATCAGAAATTAAGGCTTACGCTAAGCCTAAATTTTAAGAGTTCATGAAATCCAGTTTGTGACTCAATAACTCCGTAAGTTATATACGTACATTCTAAAAATAAATATTTTCATATTCTCTGTAAAAGTCTCTATCGGGAAATATGAAAGTTAAATTTATTTGGATCTTTCATTAAGTCTGAGATTTTAACAAAGCTTGAAATCTGTTCAATTTTCTTCAGATTTCAAACTACTTTGCTAGCTCTCTGAATTAAAAAATTAGTGAAAAAAGCAATACGGAACGTAAAACTATCTATCACTAATTACCTGGGCTAAGTTAATAATTTGTGTCATTTTTTTAATGATGAAATCGTACTTTTAAAAATAGAAATTTATCGAAATTTTCATTTTTTCCACTTTTTCAGATGCTAGTTTGAACAAAAGGGAATGCCCTTATTTGCTCAATTTTTTTAACGGAACATGTTGAAGTGTCTTTTATTTAATATCAAATTTTAATTATTGCCTTTTTGCGTATTTTTGTCTTTGGAATAACTTGAATTCAGGTAAAAGTTCATCAATGAAACCATTTGTTGTAAGTTTAGAAAGACTTAAGCATTTCTTTTGTGTTTCCTTTTCTTGAAAGAGGGTTTATGAAGTATTTGCTGAAGCCTTTCCATAATAATTGCGAAGTATATTGTATTCCAGTATGAAAAATTACATTTAATTGCGCAAGCAAAAGTTGCGTTTTTTAACAATCTCTACCCGTGATGTGGAGAAAGAATAACAGGCAATAAACTTTTTGGACAGAATGAAAATTAGAAAAGAAACAACTAGTACAGGGTAACAAGAAATAACTTGGACACACATCGTGCATTATAACTTTAATACTAAGGAAAATATTGCAACCAAACTTCAAAATAAGTATGAATACATTGTTTTGTCAAATATATTTAAACTTTTTTTAAAGTAGCTACCTTTAGCATTGATACAGAGCTTTAGACGTGTCACAAAATTTTCAGCTACGGGGCGCAACTCATTTATTCATATTTTATCCTTTTCCTTTCATAAGGATTTTTGTAGGGATGTCAAAGTTTTATGAGGCCTAGTATGCAACCTTATCTCCAAGATAGACCAAACAGAATAATTCATTGGGTTCAAATCTGGGGAATACGAGGGCCATTCTTAAGCTCCAATGAAGTTCGAAAAATGTGTCTAGCATCAATCTTGAGTGTTTTAGCTTTATATGCAGGTGCAAAATCCTGTTGGAAGGTTTATCTTTGGTTTTCAAAGAACTTTTGTGACCAAGGTAAGACAACATCTTCCAAAATGAGTTTTTGGTACGTCAGCTGATTAATTTTTATCCCTTGATTAACAAAAACAAGTGGTTTTTTCCCCACTAGCCCATATCCCACCCTAAACCATTGAAGATAGGGGTCGCTGACGCTGCCAACAAATCAAGAAGCTTCAGGTGCTTCTGCTGACCAATTTCTATCATTATGAGCTGCTCATTTGAGAACAGTTTCTCATCTGTGATAACCAATGTTTGCCATCGATCATCTGCGGCCCGCTTCAACAGTTATCTTCTTTTTTAAAGTCTTGTGCGTTTGTTTTTGACTGTTAGCTTTTGAGCCTCTTTCATTTCGTAAGGAAGAAGATCAAGCTCAACTCTTACCATCAAACGAGTGGCTTCTCTACTGATCTTCACCCCTCTAGCAACTTTTCTTATTGAAATCATAGGATTTCGTTAAACACACTTTTTGATCACTTTCCGGTCTCTTGATGCGTTAACTTTGCGTTTTCTACTTTTTTCTAACCTGTCACCATCGTGTCCGAGTTTTTTAACATTTTAATTGTGTAGGAAACCATCTGCTTAGCCAGTTTCAATCGTCAAACAATTTCACATATTTTCATTTCTTGCTTATGTAATTCACGTATGGCAGATCATTTGTGAACTATAATAATTATCCCAATTAACTTACTTACACCTATTTAGTAGTTTTCTATTATCAATTTCCTATTACAATATCATTAAAAATTTAGTGGTATTTACAGATATTTGGCTTGAAACTTCGTCCAAGTTATTTCTTGTCACCCTGTATTTCATCTATTTATTGATTAGATTATTACTCGTATTTGTATTTCTTGAGATATAAATTTTATCCGCAAAATTTTCCACCCTAAGTTCTACATCATACCTGCACATTTTTTGAAATTGAAATTAATGCGAAATACACTTGCTTTTGCTCCATTTAGTCGTTTATCTGGTCCTTTGAATTCCTGGAGCTACACATAAAATGCAAAGAAAATGTTGTTTCTGTCCATTTAATTCAAAGCTAAGAAATTAAAAAGGCACCATCGAGTTTCTTCAAGCAAATAGTAAATAGACATAATGGCCTATATCCTTGTGAAATTGGAGCAATTTCCAGAGTGTCCTTCATATAAATTTTTGTGCCTACTTGAAAGCGAAAATCATTGTTCTACGAAAAATACTAAAGTTCAAAAAATATTTTGAAAACAAATGAATTAAAATGCAGCTTCAAAATGCTCTTCTTTACTCATTTCACATAGAATGACCCTACATTTGATTTGGACACCCTATATATCGGTATGCAAATTTGAGCCAGTAAAGGCAGCATGAGTAAGATAACGAACTAAATACCATCCCATACAGGATGAGGCAGCTGCTCCTTGGGTACGCATTTACCCCACGCAAACGGACGCACGTGTTTCATCTTACATTTAAGAAGGGGTAAGTGCGAACCCTGGCTTAAACACAGACTGATTAATGTATTAAACCAAAATAAACTATGTAAACTATGCGTGACTATTACTAAATAAAAACAACTTACATTTGCTCACTTGGTTCTATTAAAAGGACCGAGGAGGAATCAGAGACACTATGCTCTCAATCTTTAAATAGCAGTTGTTAGCAAGACACGTGGAATATCACTGATTGCGTTTCATCTATGCAAGCAAGTGCTGAGCTCTGGTGGTAGGAATTGTTCGAAGGCAACTACCTAACATATTTAATATTTGTCAGAAGTTTTTCCTGTTCATATTCACATAATTTAAAGTGGACGCACTTATCCCGCTAGGTACGGAAAGTGCGTACCTTAGAAGAGGTGCCATAAACCAGGTCACAAAACCTCTGCTTATGGTTCATTTGCTTGAAAATCTTAGTAAAGGACCTGGAAATGAAACTAAAAAAAATGGTCTGTGTACAAGATTTTTCAACGGGGCAGCATCCTTGAGAACGTGAACTTTGAATAAAGGGTACTCACACTTACCAGAACTCACCCTAATAAGAAGATTTTCAATTTAAAAAAAATGTTTGTCATCATACAGTTTTTTACTGCTGTATAACTGTGTATATTGTGAGAAGGTATTTATTAATCAGGAAATATTTAACTCTTCTTAGAGCGAGAATTCCATCCATTTAATGATTCCATTCAAGTTCATTACCAACAAAAGTCTTTTCAAAACCACATATTGCATTCACAAAAGCGCAAGTAGAATGAATAGCATATTTTCCATCAGATGACTTGGATAAACGCCATTTCAGCATTTATGAAAGCATTGTGCATCAACAGAGACATCAGCAATGCAGACATTAATGCAACTAATGCTTAGCTGTCAACAAGGAAAGAGAAGGCTGTCAGTAAGGTTTTCAGAGTGGTCAGTTGCCGCATCTCGTTTAGAGTGATTCGCAATTAAATGTGTCATCACCATCAACGCGGTCATCATATTTGGAGAGGATATTATAAGTTAGTTCCATGTAAATCTTACTTAGGCTCATATCGTATATATCCATGCATGTATTAAGGTTTCCAGAAGAAATCTAAGAAGCATTTCTTTGTCAAGTTTGCTTCCTGTTTTCTAAAAGTGTCAAATCTAACTTACTCAAATCTAACGCTGAATAAAGAATGCTGGAAATTATACTGAATATAAAACATCGAAAATATTAAAAAATATAATTAAGATAGCATTTGAATAGTGTCATCGCTCAAAAAAGATGCTTCAAATTAGCATACATGTTAAATTATCTTGATTTTTAATACGTTTTAGGTTTTGAAGAGAGTTAGGAATTTTATTCTCTTCTGCAAATCAGCTCAAAGTTAGCATGATGATTCAGGAGTGGGCTTAAGGATAAGTGACAGATATCAGCAGGTTCTGACAAATCTCGGGCAAAAGGTCGCCCTAACGACTAAAGCAAAGCCTTGGCAAGTAGTTCTTTTTGAAGGGGAGAAACAATTGCAAGTGTAATTTTTAATCTATCGTGTGTTTATTCTTCCTTTTACCTTCAAAATCCTAAGGAAAGTGAGTTTTTACAAGTAAGGCAATACTTGCTTCTCTAAAAATTTAGACTTTTAATCATCATTTTTTTTAAATAAACATGTTAGAGCGCTGTAGGATATCATATTATTTTATTTGTTTATTTATTTTTTCGTTATTTCTTTCTTTCTTTTTTTTTTTGCAAAAATCTTTTACCCTGCTTATTTTTTTTTTCTATTTTTTTCTTTAGTTTTACTAATTTTAGAAGAATTGAGGTCTTCACCGAAATGTGATGCAGGAACAGTTTGAACTTTAAACATGAAGCTCTAAAACAAACTCTGTAGCTCATATCTCAAAAAAAAAAAAAATAGTAATCGCGGGAATTGTTGTATGCTCCCCCGTGTCCTTTTGATCTCTCTTCCTTTTTAGCATTGGTGTTCTTTAAAAAGTAAATCTATAAATAAAATAACACATATACACCAACTTCTTTTTTCTAAGTTTGTCTTATCATATTGTGAAGACGCTTTAAGAAAGTTCAGTGTAAGGAAGCAGTTTCATAAACACGAAGAGCATCCATAGGTGCAACCCATAAAGAATAAAAACAACACAATTAACTGCTGTGTTTTATCACCAAACAAGACCTCATTTTTCTGTAACGATGTTAATTGAATGAGGAAATCAATTCGTATCAGGAAATCGATTTTTATTACTTGAACTGTTGGAGCATACACTGTCTGAAAATTTAACTTTGTCCATTTGGAACATACTTTTTGAGAACACCCGAATTTTTAATTTTGTTTCAATTTAGAAAGACCTTTCCTGCTGGTTGTTATGCTTCAGTAATATTTAAGCATTCAATTAATCAGAGATAGCAAGCTTTCATGAAACGTACATGTTTATTTAAGTGCCATCCTCAAAAGTTTAGTAACATTTTTATTTGATGTATTTATCACATCGATTTACAAATTAACCTTTTTTTTTAGGTAGCAAAAAATGGACGTATTCAAAAATGAAAAGGGATGCTTAATCTGATACTTTGTATAATTTTTTTACGAACAAATTTCTAATGTCAAGTTTAAGCATTTAGTACATATTGACCCAGAATATAAATACAAAATTGAGCTATAATATATTTTCCGAAATTTCTCTTTTTTTTCTTATTATATTTGAAAGCTCAACTGCTCTATTAACATTTCTTTAAATGAGTTGCTCTGCTAGAGCTTTTTACAGTTCTTTTAATATTGTAATAAATTCGTCAAAGAAGGATTTTTTTTGTTACGTAATTTAGACTAATTTTTTGAAAAATAAAACTAAAAAAATCTTTTACACCTACACAAAAAAAATAATAAATAAATAAAATAAATAAAACAAAAATAAAAATAAAAATAAATGTAAAATGAATTATTACGCTAAAACAATTTAAAACAGCGCTAATTCTTTCACTTTACAGCATTTTTTAAATTAACACGTGTCTGCAGTATCCCTGCTTATTTGGGCTTCCTTAACGTTGTATTTTTCTCTACATCATAATGTACTGTTCTATAACATGTTTTAGCTTTTCTTTCCAAAATACATTTTCGACAAAATTGTTTAATTTTAATAAACAAGTATGAGATACAGCATTTGCAAAAGTTATTTTCTTTAGGGCTTAAGGAACCACAAGCTGTTGATTTTATTCTTAAAATGAACGTGATTGTTTTGAAATGAATCTGCCATTTCCATTCAGTAGGAAAGAAATCTGATTATTCTGGTTTAAAAAAAAAAAGTCCAAAGACCCGTTTTGAAGCACAGCCATATCATCATTACAAATTAAAAACAAACGGTTATAAATTATCGTTCATGTTTAACACGCATAGAAACTATGTATTGAAAAATTGTGAAAAATGTATGCATCCCAATTTACTAAATTTTTTTTTTTCCCTCTTCACTAATGGACTTGAAACATAGATACTTTATTCCAAGAGTAGCATTGAAAAACAATTATTAAATATTTCAGAAGGTTCATATTCAGGGAAAAATATATTTTGTCTTTTCTGTCTTGCTATTGCAATTATTACATTTTAATTATACAACATCAAACGGTACACGCACATTTTAGTAATTCAATTCATTTAGTATTTTAAAAAAAAGTTAATTTACTATAATTTAAAGCGAGATATATTTTTGAATGAAAAATTAATTCCGTGTTTGGCAAATGTAGTTTAAAATATTTACAGAGATAACCTTTTGAACGTAGGTCTCTACTTTATTAAAGCAATTCCATTCTTAATTTGGATTTGCATTTGGCACCTTGCAATATTTCATTCAAGAAACTGCACAGAAACAAATTTAATTAAATACTTCTTTTCATGAAACCAAAACATGGCAGGAGAAAAAGAATTTAATTTCAGAATCTTGATTTATCATGCCTTTAAAGGAGGAAAGAAAAAAAAATCTGAGACACACTGCAACAATATTATTCTCTCTTCACATTAAAAGGTATCATAACTTAGGATCTACCAAGGAAAGTGGGGCTGAATAATTTAATTTCTTTTAGGGCACAGAAAAAAAAAGAAAAGTCCTGAAATTGCAGACGAAATGAGAACGTCGCTTTCACTTTAAGATGAGAGAAGGGTCATTTTTCCTGCAGGAAGTGCTTTTCTATGTTCTTTTTTTGACTCAACAGGTAGCCAGTTCAAGCCTGGTGACGCACATTTAAATGCTACTTCCTCCTTGGTATGTTGGTGATCTCTTTCTTCTTTGGGGTAATGAATTATCCCGAGTAATTGTAACGGTGGTGCCACAAGGCATTTTTTGCCTTAAATTCTTTGCAAACATTCAGTTTCCTTCAAGAGCTGTATAAACTAAAGCGAAAAAACGCTCTTCAAAGTTGCGTAAGTTTGAGGAGGAATGTTGTGGCAGCATGTGTGATAAGAAAGTCTTGTTCGATGAAGAATGTTAATTAGTATTTTTTTTTTTTTTTTTGAAGAAAACAATTTGGAATGCTTTTCAAAATGAAAGTTTAAATTTCGGTATTGACATAAAAATATCTTTTAACAATTTATAAAGAGAAATTTGTAAAGGAAATGAGTTCTTGTTTTAATCACTAAAGCAAAGTGTTAGAATGGGCAGTTTTAACAATAGATAAAATGAATGTTTTGTTGTAAGTAGAATTTAAAAAGAAAACGAAACGAAGAAATTCGTTTGCTTCGTAAGACAATGCAGTGGGATTTTAAGAAATTATGTCTTTTAAATTTCTCAATTGCTGTGTACGGTAATTTTGCTTTTGCTTGATAAAGTATTTACAGCGGTTTTAACAACAGTGCTCTGTTTTTTTTTTTTTTTTTTAATTTATTTATTAATTTATTTTTTAAATTCAGACCAGAAGCCGAGCACCAGCTGGGGTATTGATTTGGAATGGTAACTTGGGGATCTTTTTTATCACGAACATATTTGACGTGCCCGATCCACCATAAGTGAGCACAGGACCTTCTGGTCACAAGTTCGAAGCTTTACCGATCGTTCCGCCACAGCCCTGTCGAATTGCCATGTTGGTTATGGGTGGTTTTGATGCTTTTTCCTGGATTATTTTCCCTGTTCTCAAATTTTCGAACAGAGCTGGTGCAATATCTAGCTCTTAAGAAGGAAGGATTAAGTCAACTAAGGCATTTTTTGTTAGTAGAGGAAAGGCATAAAGGTTCTTTATTTACCAAGCATGGACATTTTAAGTGCAGCAAAATATGAATGCAAACAATGGTCAGGTAAGATTATGTCAGAGTTGGAGTCGAGGACTCGGAGCCGGCGTTGAGGAGTAGGAGTTGGAGTTGAGGCATTGAACATATAGTTACTCCAAAATTTTCAGACTAGGAGTCTGTCATTTTTCCACTAAGAATGCAGTTCTTCCATGTCTACGGAGATAGAGTAGGAGTCAGAGTCAAAGGCTCTAAAACTCTTCAAAATCCGGTAGAAGGTCGTTTTTTACGGAAATCGCGCTGCACTGGTAAAAATATTTGCGCTTTGCAATCCGTTTATTCTATGCATTCAATCATATGTATCTCTTGACTTCTGTTAATTTTAAGTCTACCAGATATGTTACTTCTGTTTAAAATAACTTTTTTCTATAATTTGATACCAAAAATTGAACATATATTCAGCAACTTCAAAATTCTTTGGTGCCAAAAAAAAAAAAAAAAATCTTACGTTGTTGTTATGGTAATATGTTTGAACTGATAAATAATTTAGCCTTAAAACAGGCTAAACCAAAAAATATTTTCTATACATGTTCTTCATTAAGGACTTTCTAAAACAAAGTTGGTTTGAAGAAAATTCGTCCTTTAGCTTGGGATCAAAATATTGGTCTTAAATTTCCCGGGAGATGCTAATGTTAAGTTGTTTTGAACTGTTCAAAAGTGGAAGAAAAATTGTTCAAATTAAAAAGGTTAAAAAATGAGCTGCCCTCGTCGAAATCTTTCGAACAAAAAAGTTTGTTTGAGTCTAACTATTCACTCAAAAAAATATTGGGTGAGGGGGGGGGCGGAGACGAACAGACAAACAGACAAACGCACATTTTCCAAAACTCAAAACACTACTTTTAAATTTGTAGTTTTTCGATATTTTTGAGATTGTTTTTTTTTTTTTTTTCGTCTTTCTTATGCTTTAAAGAGAAAGTAAGTGAAAAACAAGTGCTGAGCAGTTGATCTTCAATTGTGTTTAGCTAGTGCAATTATAGCATATTCTTTGGCCACTGAAATGGTCCACTCATTTCTACCCCAAGTTAAGATTGCTGCTGCCATCTGTCGACGTGATGATGAAATATGACTCCTAGGTATGTATAATGAAAAAACAAATCGATGTTGACATAATTAAAATCAGGTTGGTTTATTGCTAGACAGAAATTCTTCTCTTTCTGCAAATGCTACGAATAGGTTTTCCGTGAACTTTTTTTACATTTATTTCATCGTTCTCAAAAATATTCAAGTTCATGCATTCCATTAAAAATACATGTGATTTAATAGTTTTTTTTTTTTTTTTTTAAAGAAAGGGGAAAAAAAACAGTTTGCTACTTTTTCTTTCAAATGAGAAAAGAGCAACTCTTTCTTATTTCTCTTAATTTTATTATTATTCCCCCCTTTTTTTTTCGTTTCCTAAATTTCATAAATAATACATACATCCAAGAGTAGATTCGTATAATTTACAACTCTGGAGCGATTACAAGATACAGTCGACCCCGCTTAATGAAATAGCCAATTTCGCCACGAAAAACTATTCTAATGCGCGGGATATTCCATTATCCAGGATGAAAATAATGCATTGCAACGCTTTGGTACATTGAAAATGTGTTATATTAAGCGGGATATTCTTCTAACCGATATTCTAATAAGCAGGCTCGATTGTGCCTCTTACAATTGATATTGCTCATCCTATTTCGCTTATATTCACCTATTTTGCTGGTCTATTATAAGTTATCTCCGCCTATCCTAGCACGTTAATGTGTATGTGTTGAACTATTTTTCACATCTCATAAATATGTTTTAACTATTATCTATCCAAGAGATTGAACACAATATACGATTCTTTATATATTTTATGAATGCTTCCAAAAGTTCACTATGAATGGCCAATGGTTATAACAAATAATGTGGGAAAATATTTGCTAAGATAGTCTTTTATAATTTAAAGTTCTAGTTTTATGGTAGCTACATAATTGTAGAAAAGCTTATTTTGAAAGGAGTTTAATGCATTTTAATTTGCTTAGTAACTTCAATAATTCGGGGAAAAATCGCTTATAAAATTTTATAATTTAGTAATTTGAATGTTTTTAAATGATATGAAAATTTTGAAAAAAAAAAAAAAATAACAACTTTAATTTCAATTATATTTTTCGCAATGATGAATTGCGATAAGTCCGTGTATTTATGTGTGTGTGCAGGCGGTTGTGTATGTCTGTGTGTGTAGGCCATGGGCGCCACTGTCTGCTCCACCTACTCTGCCGAGGACGAGAGGCAGGTGTACTGACTGAGCAGGTCTGGGTCCGCCATTTTGTAACGCATGGTGAAAGCATTGGCATCACGTTAGCAGAGTAGGGGTCATTTGGTGAGTAACGTTGGCAGACTGCTAATTTGAAAGAGGGACTACACGACTTCTGAGATTCAAAAAGAAAACATACAGCAATTTGTCATTGTCAAAAAAAGGAGAAAAAACTTTTAATAAATGCATCCGAACATTTTTCAGAGTGGGTAAAAAGTACGAGGTAGCTTAAAAACGGTTTCACTCTTATAAGTCCATAAAAAAAACACCCTCTAAAAAAATAAATAAATAAATACAAACTGTAAGCGCAGCTTTTTACATATGAGTCACATCACAGATGTTTAGTGAAGAAAATACTGCATGAATTGTATTTATTACATTCACATGTTACATTCACAATACAGATAACTCTACATTACGATTAGACTTTCGTTATTTAAATACAGCATGAGTTTGCCTTGAGTGACTTATCTCAAAGCTAACACGAACTCCTTTTGCCCGCAGCACGATATTTTTTAAACACAAAGTGTTAAGTCTAAGTATTCATTGGTTACTTTATTTGCTTCATGCGTGTACTTCATCGTTTTAGCGTTACTGAGCCCTAAAGTTCCCACGCCGTACCAGTGAAAATCCCCTTTCTCAGTTCGTAGCACTGTTTTTTTTTACACTAAATGTGAAGGTAAATTAGATATTTAATATACAAGATAATGAAACACAAGCGATATCTGCTTCATCTAGCTCGGCGAAAATGGAAATAGAAAGTTTCTGACAATTGAAGAAAATTTTGAGCATAACACAGCATATTTTTTTGAATAACATAGCTTCTTGAAAAAAAAAAAAAAAAAAAAAACACATTTAGCCCTTTATGTAGGAATCGGTAATATGGAATGGTATACGATATGCTTAAAAATTTCTAAATTTTCTGTAAATGTTCGTAAACATGTCCAAAAAGTCGTAAACATGCCCTTTTTTACAACGCAAAATTTTGACTCGCTTGAGAAGTATTGGCGAACTTATCCCTCACAGGACCGTTTTGCCGATCACAACCTTCAGTTATAATTGGGACCAGAAATCGAACCCATTTAATTTAGAAAGGTTATTTTTTCTCTGAAGAGCCGCAAATGGACTGCCCGCGAGGTAAGACCCCTTGCACTTTTTAGATTGCTATTAAGCTTTTGAGATACACTTTTAAAAACCGTTTTGCAGGCGGTTTGGAATATGCCAATTACATAACATGAAGATACTCAGGTTTAAACAGTAAGAAAAAAGAAGAATTTGAGAAACAATTGTATTGTATGTTAAAAAAAGAACACCTAAAGGATTCTTTAATCAATGTTGATGTACTGTTAATGTAACATTTTGAGCTTTTACCCCCTTTATATTCCTTTCGCAGTCATAAAACAGTTAAAAATAATGGTGTCTTTCGAAATCCAAATAATTACCGTCAACTTATCGAAAAACGAAAAACAATGGAGGCGGTGTTTATAGGAAACGTTATTTGAAGGGGAAAACGGGGGTCATATTCGAATTTAGGAGGTCCATTTACATATTATTCAGTCGGAATAATGTTAAAGCAATTATCACACGACGCAACGCAATCCTTGCACCAAATTACTTTTCCATTCACTTGTGGCGCCATCTCGTGTCTTTTAATGCTACTAGCAAAATCGTTACTTCTGCATCGAAATGTTTCACAGAATTTTTATTTTCTGACAAACGAACATTTACTACTCCAGATGACAAGTAAGCCAAAGGTTACTAAAACAATCATCCAATTTCCGAATGAAAGAATTAGAAACTAAGTAATATATTCCTGCAGGATACTGTGTTTCATTTTTACAAAACAAAAAAAAAAAAAAAATAAGGGCGCTTTTAAAGTGGGCAAATTTCGCTCCAAAATGCTGCACAAGCACAATATGTGTGCGGTAATTCGTGTATATGTATTTTATGGTTTCGATTAGGGCTATGTCGTTGGAGTTGAAGTGAAGCAGACAAAAAACCTTCTAACTCCGAATTGTTCTCAGTCATGCTAGGCGGGAAGCTTTGTTATGTGAGGTGGTTGCTTGATGAGCAAAACACTTCCCAGAACTGAAAACAATTTGAAGAAACTGTCCATACTGATGAGAAGCTGGCGGGAAGGGGGGGGGGTGGAATTAGCTGAAATTGTTGTGATGAAAGAAGAAAACAAGGAAGATGGTAGTTTGGCATAAACTTGGCAGGCAAACTAGATACCATAACTTTTTAAAGCTGAGGGTTTTGGACTTTAGGATGAAGGCGATCGTTTTTGCGGGAAAGAGTTTAAGATTTTCTTGGCGAGATTTTTTTACAACAGAGTCGTTATTGGGAAGATTAGATTTCACGATGACAACTTGATCAGTGATGAATAGTATTAGCATAATATTTTGTTATTTGTTATTTACGTAACCACTATAAATGTTTCAGATATGTTCGACACTTAAAACATTGAATACGCAATCAAAAAGGTACAATCATATAATCATGTGACATAAATGTCTAACTGACAACCATACTTCAGAGCTGTGAGTAACAAGATCTGTGATATAACAAAACTCATTTGCTCATCATGGTTTGGAGTTTTTTTTTTTTTTTGAAAAATTTCGTTTTGAAAAGTATTAATTTTTTTCCATCAAAATAAATTAAAAAATTATTCAGTTTTACAAAATTGGGGATATTTAGTAAAACTGACTAAACTTTAAAAAAAGGCTCTGCAAAAAAAAAAAAAAGAAAAAAGAAAAAAAAAAAAAAAAACCTACATACAATGCATTTCGATTATTTTACATATACAAATGTTCCTATTAAAATAGACTGCAGGTTAAGAAATGTTTTAAAAATTTTAAGATTTTTGCAGAATTTAGTGAATTTATTTGGAAATTTTGCTACAATTATTCACTTTTTCTAGGTAAAAAGGCTAAAGATCCAAAAATATATTTTTATTTTCAAAACCTACGGTTTATTACATTCACGAAAGTAACAAAACGAAAACCTGAATGCCAAATTTCATATTTCAATATTGAATATAATTTACAAAATCATGTTTTCCGTAGCCAATATCAAGCGAAAATTTTATTCTTAAAAAAACATATATAAAGATTACACACAGCATTATTACTGCAGGAGCGTAATTCAAAGGTTTATAGCTTGAGTTTTAATTCATGTAGATTAAAAATTCAAATGGCTTACTGCAAAAAAAAGAAGTTGTTTCAACAATATCATTGAGTTAATTTTATAGTAATTTTACACTTCTTTACTGTAAAACTGCTAATTTTACAGTAATAAACTAAAATTTCTAATCTTACAGTAATTAACTGTGAAATTGATATTTTTACAGTAGTAAACTGTAAAATAACTAGTTTTACAGTTTTAAGATATACAACGAATTAAAAAACTTCTTTGATGTAAGCAAAAAGAGAACAGGAAGAATAAAGCTGTATCAGACATTCCATTAAAAAAACAGAACGTTACTTTATGTTTCAGTAAACTACTGTGCATTTACAGTTTCAAACTGGAACCTTTGCTGCGAGTGTCGTACTGTAAAAACAACAGTTTTTTTTTTTCAACATTTAGTTAAAAAAAAAAAAAAAAAAAAAAAAAAAAACAGAAAAAAAACAGGGCTTTTCAATGACAATTTTTGTGACAAAAGTGTATTTTGGTCCAAATTTACCTTTTCAACTTAGTAAATGCCTTAAAGAAAAAATAACGATTATGCAACATTTAGGTAAAACAGCATAGTTTACTATCATTAGGATGAAATAATTTCTAACTTACAACCAAACTAAATTGCATAGTCAAATAATAGTCGACGTGTAAAAAGTTCAAATGTTTATTTCAAAGCATTCTTTGTCAGTTAATTAAGTAGGGATCACACATTACCTCTCGAACGAAACTTGAAACAGAAATAATGTAAAAGATCCCGGTTTACAATTAAAAGTTTTATTTTTATCTTCATACCCTTTCAAATATTTGCACAAGTAGAAACAAAATAACGGATTCTCTACCAATGAGCAAAGATAATTAAAAGCTCAGAACTTAATTAAAAGGTCTGAAAAGATGAAGTGAAGCATCATTAAGAGAATTGGTTGTCTAAATAAAAGACTAATTCCTTAATTTTGCTGAGGCTGTGCTAAACATTCCTAGGTTGACCGCGCATTTATTATGATTGCTTTTGTTTACCTTTCCTGGCTATAAATCTCCGCTCTTAAAGGAACTTCTAGAGCAGCGAAATTAGGAAATATTGAAAACAGAGATAGCCGGATACAGGTGATGTGAAATTAGAACCTGACAAAGTCAATGTAAGTAAATTTAGTAAAGAGAAAGAGTATAATGGACAAAATAATGTGATTAAAACAACAATGCAAAATGTAATAGCATTTGCTGCTGTGCCAGATAATTGAATTACTCATAATTATACTTGCAACATATTTTGTTTTCTTCTGAAACGTAAATGAGGATGAATACAAAAAAAGTTATTGCTTTCGTGTGTTTACAGAAACATATAACAGATACATAAAATAAGATATTGTTTAAATTTGGGTATGGTTAGGCTAAGTTAAAAGACAAAATGAAGGGCATTTTCCACCTTTTGTGAAAGTTGCTCACTCACACAAAGGTAAAACACACATTGAATATAATTCCACATACATATTTCGTAAGTTCAAAATAAAAATAATAATTAGTATAGGCTCAGTTGTGTTGGTAGCCAGCATCTTAGCAGTAATTTTATACCCATTATTATTCAAGGTGACCTCATAACGCACAAATGCACTAGTAAGAATGTTTTTAGTGTGGAATACTAACGTGTGGGCACGTACTTCTTGTGCTTTTATGTGTATTAAGGTCCCAACACGAAAAAAGCTGGGTATGACGTTTACATTTTTGCAAAAAGAAAAATAATAATAAGTATGCCGATTTGATAAAAATATGTGTTTGTTTCATTAAAATAACGTACACTTGACCACAAAAAGTTATTTATTATTCAACGTCTGGTAAATTAAAATATAAAGCAAACGTTCTGATATGTGCTCTATAATTTTTTTTTATTTTTAAAAAGAAATTTTAATTTATAGAATTGAAATCAAATGGCTCTTTAAAAACTATCTAACCATGAAAATAAAGTATCACAAAAGGTGATAACAACACTCCTGATTGGTTATGAAAACAATTTTAAAGATAATAGATTGCATATATACATTTTAATTACAATAAAATCATAATTAGAAATATGTTGAAGTATCTGGCTAAAATGTCCATATAAACAGATGCAAACAGAAAAATTGGTATTTTTAGTAGCTCTTAAACAAGTACCTACTCATTTAACTTAACAGGTATAAACTATTTTTACGAAACTTGCTTAGAGCGGTAAATCTATATGTATACACATATGTATGTATATAAATAAAGAAATGAAAGCATGCTGTTCTTCGTTAAATTATTACCATATTTTTCTGATTTGATTCGTTTCGTTTGAACTTTGTTATTTCAACAGAGATGCTTGATATTTTTTTTGAATCTGTACATAGTGCAGGAAGAAATTTTCTGTAGAACTATTGACTATAAACTGTTTCCGTAGCTACTGGATGAGTACTTAGGTAATTTAACAAAGGTTCTCGCTTATTTTTCCGTATTTTTATAGAAATTATTTTCTGTTTAATAATTGTATAAAAAATTAGAATAGTTTCGATAGTGGTTTTGGTGCAGGTGGTAATACTAAATCTTACGCCATCTGAGATTATTCATCATGATTATTTAAATCATTTTGCAGTTTATAATTCTGTAGTTCAGTTGTACAAGTGTACATGAGTTATATCTTATTTAGAGATGCAATATTTTTTCGGTCATAATCGGGAATTTTGCCGAATAGTTATAATATCGGCAATTGCTGATATTATAAATAATCGACCCCTCCAATATTACCGATTATTAATTGTTAAAAATATCTTCAACGGGAAAATATGGAAAAAAATTGCTAGTAGAAAAAATTAATTTTCAGCAACAATTGCTACTGGTATTATTATTATAACATGTAGTATGACAGTATACAGAGCAAAAAACGAAGCAAATAATTGAGAACGTCCGTAAAACCAAATTAGATGTAAAAACTACTGTCAATACTTTTCTCCGTCAGCAGAGTGCTTTTAGTCATCATAGTTCTTACGAAGAATGAGTCTTGGATTAAATGGATACCGATAAAATTTTCAAAAATATATTACATTAAAAGTGATACTAATTTAGCCTGATAAATCTTTTTAAATTGTCACGCCCAGTTTACATTAAGTAATTTTATAAACAATAAAATTGATATTAGCTCAAAGAAATTTGATTAACCCATTTATACCCAGTAACCTAAAAACGGGACGCTTGTTAGTTACTGCATACAAAAGACTGTATTGGGTATATCATTTTACTAAAGCTGTTTTTCGCAAGTTAAATAGTCCTTCTTCTTGAGAAAACCAGATAGAACCACTAGTTTGACACCTGAGTTTATTTATTGGCAGCTATTTTGAGACAAATCAGTCAAGCAACGATCCAGCATGAGTTTCTACAGAAAGTAAGTTTTTTTTTTGGTATACTTATTATTCTTAAAATTAAACTATTTTAAAATGATTTGCTTAAAATTGATCACAGATGCCTTCTCTAATGTTACTTTGCAAAAGTAAAGCCAAGTAAGGACGTATTTTGCTCACATATCTGCAAAATATCCCATAAACAGGACGTTAAATAACTTCATAAATATGGCAATGGCGAACTATTTTAAGCCTATAATGTATGTAAACCATTCCAAGTAAGAGTTTTAAACAGATAAAATTGAGAAAAAATGTTAAAAATAACTTGGGCATAAATGCTAGTTGATTTTGTTTTTTTGTGAACATTAGGAAGATAGAGAAGAGAATCGTCTCTCAAGGAATAAATTAGTGACTATTTCTAAAATCGAAACTGTGAAAGGAAAAATAAGTGATGAAGAAATTACTAGTATTAAAAATAATAGTAAATGATCACTAATCGGCTCTGCCGATTATTAGCCAACTAATTGATAATTGGTAAGCGGTCAATTTGATTATTGATGTATCCCTAATCCTTTTCCTAAAAAATGATCAAAGAGAATTATAGTGGATATTCACCAAAGTTAGACCTCTCCCACTCGGTTGAATTCTATCTGTAGACTTCTTAAATAGTTCACTTCTTTGTCTACAACCATGGGATTGCCATTCGACTCAGTTATTCGCGAGTAGAACTTGAATATCTTTCTTTTTTTTTAACGAAATTTGTGAACTGTGACTTTGAAGCATCAGGACTCTACTTTCATGCATGCAAGTATTATCACACATTTACCAGGGTGTATTAATTAACTGATTATGCTTTTTAAAAAGTGCCTTGTAACAACTTATAACTGAGAAAAACATCGTTATGGGTCATTCCATGTCAAGTGATCCAACGTTTTTTACCTTACATTTTTGTATTTCTTTCAAATTTGGCTCATCAATTGTACCCCTTGAGGTAATCAAAAATCTCAATTTTTGGATTTTTATCTCTATTATTTTTTCATTTATGAGACTTTGAACTTTGGAAAAACCCTCGTTTTTCCATGGATAAGGGAACATAAAAGGGACCATAACTCGGCACCAAATATAGATAGAACAATTTGGTAAATGGCATTTTAAAGTACGTTAGTTGTCGCTTAATCTGATATGCAACATGACTAATTTGATAAAAATTTTCTTTTTCAAAATACGAAATTTAAATTTCAAATTTAAATTTCTCGAAAAACATATAATGAATTTTTTTGAAAAAATTCTCAAAAATTCTTGTGTATTTTATCTCTGTTTGTACAAATTTTTAGATTGGGATCTCAATGGGATCATATTTTTTTAAATTTTTGAATAAAACTGTATAGGAAAAAAAATGATATTTTTTAGATTCTATTCATTTAAATACTAAGTTCTCTTGCTTGTGATGGTCTAAAAAGTAGTGAACAAACATGAATATGTTTAAAGTGTGCTATCATGAGCTTATAGATTGGTCAGGTTCACCCCCTCCCCCCTTCCTCCCCCGCACAACCACTCTTTTTTAATTCAAAACTGTTCAAAATGTTTAAAAAAAAAAACAAAAAACTCTTTGATACAAAATGAATAGTAAACTTATTTAAAGTTGGTAAATGAGTTTCCTTATAACTAGACGAAGTATCCCCCTCCTCCACCCAACTATACCATTAACGCTGTATTATTATGACGTCTAACCTGGGGATTGAATTGACTATTATTTTTACTCTAGGTAAGTGAGCTAGCATTAACTTGTAGATTGGTCAGCTCCCCTTCCTTTCCTTCCCGACCCAACCATTTTTCCCCCAAACTGTTTAAAATGATAAAAAAAAAGTTTATTTGATACAAAATGAACAGTAAACTTATTTAAGTTGGTAAATGGGCTTCCTTATAACAAGGCAAAGTACAATCCTTCCCCCACACAAATATACCATTAACGCTATACTAATATGATGTCTCACCTGGGGATTGATTTGAGGATTATTTTCCCCCTAGGTATATATTGTTTTTCAGACGAAGTGTTTCGTTTTCAATCCGAACTTCACAAAGTGTACTTCCATTCAATATCTGAATTTCGTTTCATTTCATTTCACACTTCTTGGTTCCCCGTATCTACCATAGCTTCGTGGTTTAACCGGGATAGAGCCCTGAAGGTCTATCTGAATTTAAACTTATGGTTCATTTCATCCCCTTCCCCAGCACCAATCCTCAATTTTGAAGGGAGGAAATAAATGGGTCGCCCCAAGATCATAGCAAACAGCAAAATAGCACTGTTTCCCCTTGTTCTCATAATGTTTTCCCATTATTTTCACACAAAACTGAAAAGAAATCAAAGTGTCACGTTATATGTTAGTCCCCATCACTGCCTTTCCTTTCTCTTATTGGACAAAGCTCATGAGCTAATAGGAAAGAGTAACAAACAGAACAAACTGAAACACTACCAGACATCAGTAGAGACTAAGGCTTTGAAATGGGGTTGGACGGGATGATAAAAAAAAATAAAAGTTTGGAGTGGGAAGGTAGGGTAAGGGGGGGGGGGAGCAATCTGTAATGATGTTAAACAACATGGGAGGTTGTGCTCAAAAAAGCAGTGTTTGTTTAATATATGTATATAGATTGCTGCATTACTTTCCTTTACAACAAAATGAAAAAGAACACAAACGATTAAAAAAATTAAATAACAGCTGCACACTAGATAATGTGGAAAGATAGTTATGGGGACACAGACATATGATCTGATATTTTGATTTATTTTCAGTTTTGTGCGAAAAGAATGGAAAAAACGATGAGAACAAGGAGAAACAGTGCTATTTTGCTGTTTGCTATGATCTTGGGGCGACCCATTTATTTCCTCCCTTCAAAATTGAAGATTGGTGCTGGGGTAGAAGATGAAAGGAATCATAAAGTTAAATTTCAGATATTGAATGGAAGTACACTTTGAAGTTCGGATCGAAAAAGAAACACTTCGTCTGAAAAACAATATATATACCTAGGGTGAAAATAATCCTCAACTCAATCCCCAGGTTAGATGTCATATTAGTATAGTATGAATGGTATATTTGGGTGGGGAAAGGGATACTTCGTCTAGTTATAAGGAAACTCATTTACCAACTTTAAATAAGTTTACTATTCATTTTGTATCAAAGAGTTTTTTTTTAAACATTTTGAACAGTTTTGAATTAAAAAAGAGTGGTTGTGCGGGGGAGGAAGGGGGGAGGGGTGAACTTGACGAATCTATAAGCTCATGATAGCTCACTTTAAACATATTCATGTTTGTTCACTACTTTTTAGACCATCACAAGCAAGAGAACTTAGTATTTAAATGAATAGAATCTAAAAAATATCATTTTTTTCCTATACAGTTTTATTCAAAAATTCAAAAAAATAGGATCCCATTGAGATCCCAATCTAAAAATTTGTACAAACATAGATAAAATACACAAGAATTTTTGAGAATTTTTTCAAAAAAATTCATTATATGTTTTTCGAGAAATTTAAATTTGAAATTTAAGTTTCATTTTTTGAAAAAGAAAATTTTTATCAAATTAGTCATGTTGCATATCCGATTAAGCGGCAACTAACGTACTTTAAAATGCCATTTACCAAATCGTTCTGTCTATATTTGGTGTCGAGTTATGGTCCCTTTTATGTTCCCTTATCCATGGAAAAACGAGGGCTTTTCCAAAGTTCAAAGTCTCATAAATGAAAAAATAATAGAGATAAAAATCCAAAAATTGAGACTTTTGATTACCTCAAGGGGTACAATTGATGAGCCAAATGCGAAAGAAATACAAAAAGTAAGGTAAAATTTTTCTCGGATTTTGGATCACTTGACGTGGAATGACCCTTATATAAAGCGTTTGTTGTTCCACAGTTAGACTCCCCTTTTTTAAGAGTTTTTAGCAGTACGCGACAGCATATTTCTTTAAAAAATAATTTAAAAAATCGTATGCTATGTAAAAAAGTTTAGTACGTGTCATAACTGTAGTAGAGTAGAATTTCATATCTGTAATATCTTCAGAATGTATGAAAAGACTACATCAGAAATAGACGATGCTCTTGAGATTACTAAAGGAACATAAAAACTAGCAGCATATTTTCCTTTTAACGGTATTTGATGTTCAAATATGTATAAACAAATACTTTTTTTCACGTTGTTGAAGAAATTTATTTTCGAAAAGTAGAGGTTTCCAGATTAGGAAAACTTTCTTAAAAAAAAAATCGTTTTTCTTCTCACTTTTCCCTAAATTTCAAAAATTCTATCTACAATTTTTTTAATGCTGCTTATGACAGTAGAATTCTTTCACAACAGAATAAAGCATGATTTATAACTTACAACGCTATTTTATTTTGAATATTAATGAAGTTGTAATTAAAAAAAAAACAAAAACAAAATTGGGGACCGACTTTTGTGCATTTCCCTACTCTTATGTCAGATACCAAAAAAATAAAGTTTTGATTGAAAGCATAACTCCTACCTGTAGTCATGCTTTCTTAACATTAAAAACGTAAGCATAAAACAGTACAGAACTAAGTTTGAATAGAAAGGCTAAAAAATATTTTATCATGTTCAGCAAAAATTCTTGATGCACTGACGTTTACTTCAACTCTATTACATCCGTAATAAACGAATATGTCGTATGGTAAAAAAATAAATAAGTAAACTGAATTATCTTTCCGCCTTTCATTGCAAAATAAAATTCGAAAAATCTTTAAAAGCATTCATTGTCGATTGAAACAGTCATTGCTTTTAATGAACCACTCAAAAACAGCATTCTTTGGAAACGCAGGAGCAAAAATTCATAGTAATTGCTAGAAATTAATTGGCAATGTAAATTTATCGTTTTTTACCGAAGTGAAATCAGGAATTTGAATCAAAAATTGCATCAGAATTATCTCATCTTAATTAAGTAAGAATACTTTTTCAACTTTTGCTGTCTCGCTGTTTTACTTTTTCGTATTAACCTTAGAAATGAAATTCTGCTCCTCCGGCAGCATTCCAAAGATATTTGCTTCATACCTGGTCTGTGCTTCGGAATGCTCAGTTGTTAGAAATGGAGACTGCTTCTCTCTGCTATTTCGCCCTGGTAATAAATCATGCTAAAAGGTATTTCAAAAAACAATTTTACTTTATTTGAATTCGAAGAGGTTCGTCGAAATATTTTTTATTTATTTTCTCAATAGCTTGGAATTTTTCAATAAGGAATATTTAAAGATAAATATATTTTTGCTTGTTTGTATTTGATGGTAAAAATTTTATTTTTACAATCACATTTTTTCCAGTAAGGTTAAAAACACTTCAAGCATGATAAGGAAAAGTGAGAAAATACCTTTTGTCAATTACTTAGAAATGTATTCCACGTGTCTGATGAATTTGAAACTTTGATTTCGTTTAATTTTTTCAAGTAAGTTGAAAAACACTTCAAGCATAATAAGAAAAGTGGGAAAATAACTTTTGTCAATTACCTAGAAATGCGTTTCGTGTGTCTTAAGAATTTGAAACTTTAATTCTCTTGCTAATACTTATTTTGTTTTGAAATCTATGCTGTTGTGGATGTTTTTTTTCTCAGAAACAAATTTCAATTTCCAAATTACTCGTCAATAAATTGAAAATGTCAATAGTGCTCACCTATTTTTATAACCAATATATCCCCTTCCCCATTTTTGCTATCAATGAATCCTCTTTCCCCTCCAAAAAAAAATAATAATAAAAGCTTTAGAGTTTAGGTCAAGATGAATTTGCTGAGAGTTTTCAATAAAAATTGTAGTAAGTATTTAAAAAAAAGTATTATAGTAAGATGAGCCTCCAAACAGAATAGGATGCAGAGTAATAATACTTTCGAATGTTCTCTCAGAATTACAAGATTTTATTTAATACTGTATATCAAACAGGAGGAGTATTTTAAAAACATTTACAAAAGCATCAAGCGTCGAAAGTCATCTAGTGCACGAAAACTCGAAAAAATCTTGGCAATTAAAGTTATATGATTTATTATACTATGAAAAAGTCAGGAGTTAATTAAATTTAACTAAAGTGGGAAGAAAAAAAAGCTGTTGAAGTGGGTCCCAACGATGAATGAGATTGTTGAAGATTAAAAGAAAATTATGACCTACAATTAATTAGCTATTTTTCAAATGTTAAAGCTGTTTTAATTTAATGAGAAAAACATTATTGGGAATTACAAAAATGAAAAAAAGAAACATAATTTAGGAAAAAAATAAAACCTGAATTGGGATAAAATAGTTTTCTGTTTTCTCACCATATTAGAGTGTATCGGAAAATTTTGATGATTCGGTAAGACTGGATGTGTGATTCAAAAAGTTTAAAATATTCTGTGTCTAGTGAAGTCTAGTATGGTCTATAAATGTTGGCCGAAGTCACAAAACACGACGGATCAAACTTAAGACACCTAGTAGAGAAATACTTATATCCTAGAAGTTTTATACATTAATAGCAAAATAGTTTATTTGTTAGATAACGTTTCAACACCATGCTTTGAAAATAATAATAATAATAATCAAACGTTTATCACTGTATTTATTTTTTTTTAAATTTATTTTATTTATTTATTAAGAAGATCGATTTTATTTAAATTCGTCTACGGATAGGACGCAATAGCCCCAGAAAGATATTTTCAACAAAGCTAATTAATTAAATCTTTTATTGAAGTATTGTATCCCAACCCGAGAATATCATTTCAAATTGAAAAGTAGTATCCTCCTGAAAAAGTATGCTTAGCCAAGACAATGACGCAACAATAAAACTTCAATTAATTTCAATTACGTTGCTGAAAGTGCTAGTTTCGTTTACTATTTAAAGGAACGATCGTTTTTGTCTTGTTTTGTTAGTACAGTCGAGCCCGCTTATTAGAATATGGCTTAAAGAAATATCCCGTTCAATGTAATACGTTTTCAATGTACCAAACGTTTGTACCAAACCAATGTAATGCTTTATTTTCATCCCGGAAAATGAAATATCCCGTTTATTAAAATATTTTTTCGTGGCAAAATGGCTATTCCACTAAGCGGGTTTGACTTTACTACTTTATAGAGTTGACAAATGCTCTATTAATCAATTGAGACTGGTCTTAAACTCGTTGCTACAAGCTACATACGAAAGGTACGTTTTATCGAAAACTTTAAACTGAAAGGTACTTTGAGTAGTGTTATTGTTATATCACAAAGTCATCGGAAGTTATTTTTTTGTCAAAATAAGAACCATCCCAAGACACTCCTTACAGCATTGAAATTAATTTTTAAAATTAGCTCATCAAAAATTATCGTACATTGTTTAAAACTAATTGCAATAATGTTTTATAATTTAATAAAAATTCTAGTTTCAATTCCTTAAAAGTTTATCTCTCCGCTCCCCAACTATCCATGAAAATACTGACAACGCCATAAAAGCAGAAACTCAAACAAGCTCTTATCATAAAAATTAGTTTGTTAGAATGAATGAATAACTAAGTTCCCTTTGATCTTGGATCTTCAAGATATTTTGCTTCACGCCCTATTTATTTCCATCACTTGTGTCGCTCAAATTTACATTAATGGCGACATAATTTAATTTTCTTACTTTCTTCATCACTTCACATAATTGCTGCCAGCGACTTCATTAAGACTCGACGTTGTTTTTCTCCTTCAAGTACTCTAGCCAAGCGGAAGAGTCGCGATTCGTTTCAGGGGATTTTTTGATTTGTCTCGAGAGCGTTCTCGTTTTGAATATTGTGCAAGTGTTCTTCAGTTCTGCTGCGTAAGCATAATGGCGTGGGCAGGGGAAGAAATGCAGCCTGACACGTGGTTATCTTTGTTTAAGATTGGCTGAATGCATTTTGATTTATTGCGCTTGAGGAAAAAATCGTATTCATTCATATTGTACTTCAATTCACTGTAAATATTTACTAAGATTTTAAAGGTGATTTTTTTTTAATGAACGTGATAAGTAAAATGATCTAAAAAATTTACAGTGAACTCTCACTTATGCGCCGGTCCAAGAGACCAACCAAAAAAGGCGCATAAGTGAGAGAGACGCATAAGTGAAAAGGCCTGTTCAAAAGACTAAAACGAAGCATAAATTTTAGAGAGAGCATGGATAAGAATGTTTCTATACAAAATAGGTTGATATCAATGACGGTTTAGCAATTACCATAACTTAAAACATAACTAATATGATAATAAGAAAACAAGAAAATATAGCATACTTAAATAAGTCTGTCTCCTTTTAAAATAATCCATAACATATATTTATTTCTGTTTTTGTCGTTTTGAAATGAAAAAAAAAAAAAAAAATGATTTTTTTTTTTTTCAAGTGTGCAAAAATAAAATGAGCGAGTTTGGTAAACATTTCCGAGTAGTATTTACAGCTTCTAATACTTTCATAAAATTTTGAGATACTTTTGGTTTACATTCTTCAGTACCCTCATCTACGTCTACAGCACCATCCCTTAATTTATTAGCGATATCTTCAATATCCCTTAATATTCTCTTGTTACTATATTTTCATATAAATTTATTAAAACCTTGCATTAAATGTATTGAAATAATGAACAAGTTCAAAATCAAATCCAGAATTTCAAAATCATCACGTAGAGCTCTCTCTAGTCATTAGAAGACTTTCTTTAAAGCTCTTTACCATCATTCATTTTTACACAGGAACAATTTCATCTTTACTATTTGTTTGAGAGCGTGAATGAGAGTCAAATCTTAAACGATGGCACACGTTAAAAGTTAGCTAACTGGACAGCTGAAGTACTGAAACCACAAACAAAGAATAAACAAAGGCTTTAAGGGTAAAATCTCAAAGGAGAGTTGCAGGCACCATCTGCCTCCCACTTAAAGGGGTGGTAAACAAATAAATTACACCAGACTCCGAAATATAACTCATGATAAAAGAAGACTTGTTGAGAGCAACAAATACAAAAGATTAAAGCGGAAAGTGAAGAAATATGATAATTTTTTAAAGAAAAAAAACTTTTTTTAGTAAGGTGAGAAAAAAAATGGCGTATAAGTGAAATATTAAACTTTAGAACGACGCATAAGCTAATTAAATTATCATTATTTTACTATGGAATGCGTCGGGATAACCGAAAGTCGTCGTATAAGTGAAAAAGGCACATAAGTGAGGCGGTGCATAAGTGAGAGTTCACTGTATTCTATTTTTCTAAAACTTGAAAACTTCTCAATTTTGTACTTTTTTCTTTAAAATGCATAGGAGGCGGAAGAGCATTTTACAAAATTCTTTGAAAAGCTTAAATTTTATAAGAAACAAATATGTTTTAAATATTATGCACTAATGTATGTTTATGCTTCCGTTTTCTTCGAATATATACAAAAAAAGGTAATAATTACAAGAGAATACATCTATTATATCATAAACCAATGGCATTTATTTCTCTTTCTCTACTTTCTGCTGTATAAAATATCGAGCTATAAAAATTGGTAAACTTTAAGGAATTAAGGAAAAAAAAAGAAAGCTGTTTTATTTTTCTTCCTCAAAATGTCGGTCTACTTCATTTCTTGTATGATATGTGCATAAAGGCTTCTGTTAATATTCAATGAAGAACAAAAGTATGAAAGCCCAATGTGAAACTCAAAGTATGTCTTCTTTAAAACTAACGCTTATATCATATATGAGAGGAAATATCGAAGCACTTTCTCCCTCAAAAAATCAAGATAGAAACTTTTTGACGAATGTTGAAGCATTTAAGCGTTACTACATTTTACTTTTTGTAACTATTAACTTTCAGTTTAATATTGTGTTTGTCAATAATCAATAAAAATAAGTTAACTAACATGGGAAAAAAATAAAACAAATAAGTTTTGTTTTTAACTTTCTGAAATGTGTAGACAGTCCATCTAAAGGTCTATCTTTTGAAGATGGCAAGTCTCACAATTCTTTAGTTTTGATAAAACTATCCTATTTTTTATTTATTACACATTATGAAACAATAAATAACTAACCTTCTTCATACATGAAAGCACACATGAGATTTTTTTAACTGTTTTAATCTTCAGCTCAATAATCTCAACTTCGCTTTTGTTCTGCATACAATTTAACGAATATTAATTTCCTTTTTGAAAAATTAAAATATCGAATTTTTGTTTTCGTTCTTAATTTTTTAGAAAATAGTATTATGCCTATGGATCAAGTAGAATAGTGTACACAGCTTCAAAAATGTATTTGTTTAACATAATAAAAAAATGTGTCTTGAAAATTCAATTACTACATTTCACTTACTTATTAATACCATATATAAACGAGGTTCAGAAAAAAATACACATACTTTCAATGAAACATTTACCTTTCATATTTTATGATTAAAATCTAACTGGGAGTAAGTACGAGAAATAAACCCGTTAACTAACAAAGTAACATGATAAAATTTTGCATATAAACTTTATTACAATAACAGACTTTTTTTAAAGATTGAATACTAAAATATCTTTTAAAATAACGAAATTAAATTAAAGAAAAACGTTGCACACAGTTTTAGTGACGTCAAAAATCCATTTAACTTTCTAAAAACAATTCCAAGAACGGTATAGTAAAAATATTAAAAGAACAATGCTAGCGTATTTGAAGATAATATAACAGAATGTCAAAATTTGACCAAACATATCGCAATAAATAAAAGTCAGTCAACGAGAGAGAAAGAGAGAGAGGGAGAGAAAAGCCAAATAAAACAATTGAGAACAAGTCCAGTAAACTGAATTAGATAGGACAGTTCCGTGAATTCAGGAATTTTCGAAGTATATTAGCGATTCTTAGAAAAATCTAGAATAGAAAAAGAACATTTTCCATCTTTTAAGCTTAAGGTAGCTTTAAAGGTGCATTAAGATTACCGTCAGTGTTGAGGAACAAAAAGAAGTTGCAACTCTTGATCTTAACGTATCAATAACGTTCGTTATACTATGATGAAAAATATTAAACTCTTAATGGAAAATACTTCAATATGATCTCCAAATTTAAGTGTAGGCACAATTGATAAGAAGTATACGAGTAGATAAAATGTGAAAAAATACGAAACATTGATTGTAAAATTGATGCTAAAGAAAAGATAAAAGCAAAGTAAACAACTCTCAATTATGATTTCCAAAAATAAAACAATTCATTCATGTATGTGTGTTGTGTCTTTACATTGTACCTAAGAGTTTTTTAAAATAAAAGTTTCTTATATAACTACAGTAAATTAATGACTTTAACTAAGATCCAGATTACAAGAGCACTCTTTACCCAAGTAAAAAAAAATTGTTTTAAATTTTGAGTGCTTTTAATGATACTGTCGTTTAATATTCTTAGAAATTTAGTAAAACAAGATTGTATTTAAATATTATACGTTTTTGAATGATAAGCATGGATATAAAAGTCAGCATCCTATGCATCAGAACTTTGCTTGTTAATAACATTAGTACTAGGAACGTGGGGTAAACAGAAAAAGTTACTTACTTATTTCAAAAATGGAGAAATTGAAACGTTTTAATTACAGTGCATAAACAAAGTACAAGGTACGTAATAACAAAACTTGCATTTGAATATAATGTTTTCCTTTTTGGCAGTTAATGTTTACACGCAAAGAAAAATATTCTACCATTTAGCGCAACACAGCCAAGTTAAATTTTGACATATCGAGTTCATGTTTTTCGCTAATTGTGATCGAACCCTGCTCGTTGATTATCCTTGCTTCTAAGTATAGCCCCTACTGCAATATTAATTGCGAAAAGCACAATTGAATCAGTAGGTTCAAGAAGGAAATAAAAACCAAAATAAATACCAGTAAATAAATCCAACAGCTGCTTTCAAATCTATAAAATTCTAGGTTTTCTAGTACAAGTAACTTGTTTTCATGATACTATACAATACACTAAACCGATTTATCAAATTTCTTTAAAAATGTGGTACATATTGAATTAAATCTCAGAAATGTAAACTTTTTTTTCTATTTCTCAAAAGTTCAATTTTAGGACATATTTCATTTTAAAACCTAACTAACTTGTTTTCATGATACTATACAATACACTTAACCGAGTTATCAAATTCCTTTAAAAATTTAGAACATATTGAATTAAATCTCAGAAACGTATACACTTTTTTTCTACTTCTCAAAAATTCGATTTTAGGACATATTTCCTTTTAAAAACCGTCGATTCAATTTAAATTCAAGGCGTCAAAATGCAATACAAGGGCTAGTGCTGGATGCTTTGGGGACAGGATGTTATATGCCAGATGCTGGATACTGCTTGCTGAATGGTGGATGTTGTTGTTGCTGGTTTTTTTTTTTTTGTCTAAAGAGGATTGTGTAGATTTGAGAGAGTCGGTTATAAATAAAGTCTATTCGAGGGAGGGGGCGGGCATGGACCAGAAGTGTGCCCCCGCCACCGTCCTCTAAGTAGCACACACCCAAGGGAACCGATGAACTGCAGAAAGGCCATTCAGTGATCAAATAAAAAATGTAAGCAACCTTTAAAAAGTGGTAAAGTAAGCTCCGCTTTTTATTTTAAGGGTGAAGGGGAAAAATATTTATTTCAATTATGTATTTTGTATTTAATTATTAAAAAAATATGTTGATGAAATGAAGGAGTAAACAACAGAAAAAATGAATAAATAACTAAATAATAAAACAATGAACGAAAGAAAGAAAAAATAATAAATACATGAAAAAAACAAATGAGTTAATTAATAAGAGAAAAAAATAATTAATGAATAAATAAGTGCATTAATAAATGGAGGAATGTAAATTGTAGAGAAAATTTACTATTTGACTCCGCCCCATGCACTTTGCGTCACGAGTACTCGACGAAATGCATTAAACATCTATAATCTAAACATGATTATTATTAACTAAATATGTATTATATTGGACGTCAGTGCATGACAATAAATGAACTGTTAATTGTCAAAAATAAATAATTTTCGTGTAACAAAAGTTTTTTATTTTAAATAGGTCACAAAATCTTACACTATGTATACCGAATCTTGAAAACGACTTACACTATTAAATACTTTGATCTTGAAGGCTATTATTTTTTGACAAAACATTGGTAAAGTATTGCTAGATACCCTGTAAAAATGGACGTTGTTTTTACAGCATAATGCAGCTAATTTTCTAGTAATTTTACAGTAAAAAACTGCAAAATTGCTAATTTTACAATAGTAAACTGCAATATTGCTACTTTACAGTAAAAACTGCAAAATTGCTAGTTTCAGTTTTTTACTGTGCATTTTAGTTTTAAACTGGAATCTCTGCTGCCGGTATTATACTGTTATTTTTACAGTATAATACATAAACAGCTAATTTTTCAGCAATATTGCTAATCTCACAGTGGTAAACTGTAAAACTGCTAGTTTTAGAGCAATAAAAAGTGAAATAGCTAGTTTTACTGTTTATTACTGCGCTTTTAGTTTTTAACTGGAACCCCCTGCTGCCAGTATCATGCTGTGTAAATATTTTACCATTTCACTTTTCTCCACATTCCTCTATATAAGGAAAAAAAAACACATTTTCTGTTGTAAATAAGTGTTTTTTAGATGACAGGTATGTACAGAGCAGTTTTCAAAGTTATATTTCTTCTTTGGAAACAACTGAAACTTTGTATTTTTCATAAAAGTTACTTTAAGCAGAAAATTTAGGTAACTAACATACATATTTTGATATTGATTAAATGCGATAAACATAGATTTCTTTACTTTAAAGTTTTCTAAAGTAATAACAGCTTAAAGTTGAACTTTTTACTAAGATAGCTTTTGATATTTTACATAAATGAATGAGTAAAATATGAGTCAGCACTATTCTTTCTGCTAATCATCGTCATGATGCTGAAAAATTCTTATCTCGAACCAACAGACAGAATAAACCAAGTGTTTACCCAAGTATTAATTTAAGATTAGCTCTCATTAGTTTGAATTAATCGAAGTAAACATGGTTAAAAGCGTTATTTGTTTTAGTTGATGTGTGTGAAAGTTTATCATTGTTTATTTTTGAGCTTAAGAATTTTTGCTTGAGCTACATTTTTATAATTTAAAAATTAATAGGCAACACAGCTATTTTAAAATAGGAATATATAGTTAAAATTTCAAACTCAATGAAAAAAATAAATAAAAAACATTGAAATAATCATATATAAAATACCTTTATTTAAAAGAAAAGTTCGAATTAAAACACCACTCTTTTATAGTAAACTGCTATTAAGCAAATCTTTCATACATTAATAAATTAAATAATTAATATTTTTGTATAACTATGGTGGCTATGTTCTCTGCAACAGTTGGGCATAAGACTTCTTAACGTGAGATTTAAACGTAAAATAACTCATAGAAGTTTAATTTTATGCAACATTATGAATATTTTTCTTGCTACAAACGATCTATTATGCAGAATAACAGACGATTGGACAATTTTCAGAGGATATGCATCTAAAAGGGTCAACAGTGCACCGGCTGTGTAGTAAATGCTTGGAGGAAGATATCGCTGTACGTTCTTCTTTTATTGGAGCTGTCAGCGTAACTTATGTTAGGAGTGGCCGTCGTACTTAGAGTCATGTGGTGGCAGCCCGACAGGCCGCAACCATCGTAATTTTAAGACATATCCAGAATACGTCGGATATACTCCCATAGTAATTGTCGTTTGGTAGCCGGGGCCTTGCATTTTGCACTTTTCGCTCCATTGTCCCCCGTACCTACTATTACACGTGTTTTAATCGGTTGACACACTGAAGAGTGCTCTGCTCTTTTGACCAGACCAGAAGTCGAGCAAACATTTGTCCAGGACCACCAGAAGCATTGATTCACTGCAAGATCTTTGTGACCACGATAATTTTTAACGTCCTTCAGCCACCGCTAGTGAAGACGCTGGGCTTTTAATCAGCTAGAATCGAACCCGGGATCGTCCGATTACGAGTCTGATGTCTTACAGATCACTAGTAGAAAAAGTCACTATTTGCAATGGTGTTGGTAGACTGCCTCGCAAACTTTGGAGTAGCAAAATGTGGTGTTTTCCGATAAGTCACGCTTTTGCTTAACAACGTAGGTGTTAAGAGTAAGTTTTAAAAAACTTTTCAAGTAAACGCTATTAAAAGTATCATAAGCGAAAGAAAGATCTTCACTTCTAGCAAAGCAAGCAGGAAATATACAGTTGTTTTAGGACGGAAGGGAAAATATATTAAAATGAACAAAGCTTATCCTATGGTGACTTATTAAAAAAAAGTTTACAGCGCGAAATAGCAGCAAAAAAAAAAAAAAAAATCAAACATGTTGTAACAAGAAGCCAGCCCTTAAATGCTAGAATACGTGAGCCTGTGAATGGAATGCATTACTTTGATTTCATAAGCTTACATTTTCTTGCATTGAAAAAATAAGCTTATTTTAAATTAAGCAATACATATGGTACAATATTTCTTCCGATTTTGCTCTTTTAAAGCTCTATCTTTTTTTTTCTTATTTCTTGCTGGTGCTAGAGTTTGTTTGGAAGTATATTCCACAACGTGTACCTTCTATCTTATGTATATTTTGTAAAAAATAAATAAGCAAGTTTAAGATAATTAAAAAAAGCGTTCGCAATCATGAATTGCGATAGGTGTGTGTAGGCATTTTAGTGAGTGTTCTCTTGTGTGTAATGTGTGTGTGTTGCACGTGTGTAGGTGGGCATGTGTGTGTGTGTGTGTGTGTGTGTGTGTGTGTGTGTGTGTGTGTGTGTGTGACAATGACGACACTACCTAAGAAGAGTGGAGGATGAGAGCCAGATTAAGACCTATACCACCTGCAGTAAGGGCTGTTGAACACTGGGGCTCGAATACGCTCCAAGTCCAAGTTTAAAAGGAGCGAACTCCAGTTACGGTTGAGAAAAAGTAAATAGCAACCGTCATTACTAGAAAAAAAAATAAAAATAAAAAGACACTGCAGCAAAGATCATAGATGCATGTAGAAATTCATGCATCGTCCAGCTCTAACGTTTTCATTTGTTACTGTTGTTACTGTAAATGATCGAAACCTGGCAAAATGTTGACCTTTACGATGAATGCCAGCATTCACATTGCAAAGACATAGGTAAAAGATAGACTTTTGGTGAACCACAATCGGCTGCTGACATTCTTCAATTTTGATCTTTTACTGTAATCTGTGTGTGAATAATAGATTACATGTAACTAATCCACGACATAGTTAAAAGATATTTGTATTTTTTAAAAAATATATATATATATATCTCATCGAAACTTAATAAAGCAGAAACATCTATTGTTATCTAGGGGTTTATATTATTAGAATTCGAAAAGTTTGAAATTTAAAAAACACTGTTTAGGCAATATATTAATAAACAATATATTAATGAATATTTCTGTCCTCTACCCCAAATGCCAAAAGAGAGGAGAAAATTACTTGTAAAGTAAAAATCAAATAAGAAAGTATGAACAAATCAAAACTTCGCTCAAACTTATTGAGCTTTTATGTTTAAAATAGTGGAAATTATTTAAAGTGTTTTTTAAATCATTGTCTTATGATGGTTCTTTTGGGAGCCTATTAGCAAAAGATTCATGCAATACCTAACTGTCCTTCAAGTACAAAAACGAAAAACCTTGAGAACATTTTGCTGCATTTTTGCGAAACTGTCTTTAAAATTGTTAAACATTATACCTGCATAAAGAGTAATATAGCCATCAAAGGAACTATTTCATAAATTCTTTTCTAAAAATATTACAATAAAATCAATGGCAATTCATTTCCTTTGCATTAAGTTAAAATGCTCCCCATTTCCCGACTTACTTGTGGAGTGCACTTTTATTGCAGAGGCCATTTAGATTCCAAAGCCCCTTTGATATAAAGTGTCATCTGTTTTGATATGAGTTTCTCGCGATAAGGTTATATTTTTAAATTTACTTTCTTTCTCTTTCGATTTCTTCTTATACAAATCCACGAGTTTTTCTGCTGTGAAATAAAGTAGCGTATTTTTCTGATTTGAATTGGACTCTCGGTAATGTTTTTGGACATATTTTACATTATTGTTTGCGTAAATGATAGCATGAAAATGTTTTTAATGTATTTTTTGACAAGTGCCTTGTCTTACTACAGAAATAGCATTTTTCAGTGGTTTGGGGTAATCATGTAAAATGCAGTAAAAAACAACATGTCTGTTTTGAATCTTTTCCTTTTTGGTATCATGGCATGAAATTTGAAACAATTGGGTGATAATAAAATGTTAAATACTTTTTCTGCTAAAGATAAAGAAAAAAAAGTCAAAATTTTCCTTTCGTTCACTAAAATAGAAGTAACTGTTCAAAAATAATACACCTACATTGAGCTTGCTGCATTAGAAAAGAATGAGATGAAACTTTTTTGTTTTTTTGAACAATTAATGTGGGGAAACATTAGTGACTCATGAAAATAAAGAAATAAGCACTGGAAGTTCAGTAAAATGTGGCCCTAGATTTTGTTCAACCTAAATTGGTAAAAGTTTCGAAAAGAATAGTCATATTATTAGTTTAGAAGTTCACTTTTTTATGATATTAAACGTCTTTATTTTCTGGTTAATGCAGCAATTTCATAGTTTGTAAAAGAATTATTTCATTACCAGTTTTTTTTTTTTTTTAAACGTCGTCAACTTCTTTAATGAAGTTATTGTACTCATTCATTATACCTTTATCTCATACTTTAAAAAATCATATCATGTATCAAAAACAATTATAAAATAGAATTACTTGATTTTGCGGGAAATATAACTAAATAAAAAAAATTGAAAAACAAATAATGCAATTTTCCTTTACTTGGTTTATATGCGATATTTTTCTAGTTTAATTCAGTTTGAAGCCGATTTCTTTCCTTATCTCAATAATTAAATTGCTTCACATAGCTTTGCACATTTTTATTAAATTTGTAAAATGCATAAAACAATTGATATTTGACCACAGCTCAAACTTTTTTATGAATTAAAGTTAAAGAAAAAATATATATGTATAAAAATAGCCCCTTCCGCTAAATATAATAATAATAATAATACTATCAATATGTTACGATTCGAGTTAATTTAATTTTCTAAAATGCATAATTTGCATATAATTTTTACTCGATCTACGCTTTTCGTTCTTGCATCAAGATCACGTTACGCATATGCAAATTGCCGGCAGCATTTAAGCTCGCTACCGGCACTTTGCATGGCTCGTACTTGTTTTTCAATTTGATCGGCGACTCGACCAATCTTTACGCCGATAGTTTCGGCATTGTACCTTCATAATGAAAATCGTGCTGAAAGGTATTCATTGTAAATAAGTTCATCATGAATAAAGCAATTAGTTTTACTTTGGCTATTGTGTCACTGACGAGACTACAGGTTGGACTTTGTAAGCTGATCCAATACATGCAGCTTAACACAATATAATAATAGTAATAATAATAATAATGGTAATAATAATAATAATAGTAATAATAATAATAACAAAGTACAAAAAAATCGCCACAATCTAAGATTTTGGTAATAATAAAGTGTATTACTGTGAGTTTTGAAGGATTAAATGCCGAATGACAAAATATGCATTAATTTCACTTACAATGGACAATTTTTATTTAAAAAAGACTTTTAATATTACCACCTTCGCAAAATTCGACGAACTACACACAATACAGCTTACTTTCCTCGCATCTGTTGTTAATTGTTATACCTGTAACGCGTTTTCAGTTTTCAAAGTTTAATATTGGAAGCAAGTCCTTGATACAACAAAAAACCTTGAAGGAATCCCCAACGTCAAAAGTAGCAAGATTAAAGATTGAATAACCACGGTGGCGGTACATAATACGCTACTAATAACTGCAATGGGAAAAATATTGCCAAGATGCATTCAGCACTGAAAGTAAAATGTACTGTGGTACATCATCCTACATGAATGTTGTCGGCAAAAGATGTTGCTCCCATGTCTAAATTTCTTCATGGTAACGTTTTGTATTTTTCATCTTTTGTCAGAAATTAAAATTCAGTGGCTTCATGAAGCTCTTTTGTAAGCATGAATCATTTGTAGTTAAAAAAAACTTGTCGTGCATTGAATCGTTCGGCGTTTAATTCTTTAGCATTCACAGCAATAGGCTATTGAAACTTCAAAGTTCCCTCTGGTGGTGGATTTTGGTATTATTTTTATTTTAGAAATCAAAATCCGATATAGACTGGGGAAGTCAATGCAAATGGGACTAGGCATTGTTTGGTTTATTACTTTATTTATCAGTTATTTTATAACATTCTATATTTTACCTTGAAAGACTGAAATTTAAGAACGGATTTTCTCGGCTGATTTACTGAAGATATTCAGACTTTCCCTGATGTCTTAGATATGTGAATCTTGATCTTCACCAGGGTACTTTCTGAACTTTGTCGAAGCGAATTTTTTTCACAAACAAAAGACATGCCTGACTAATGGCTTTGTAATTAAATAACACTTATTTATTAATAATCATTAATATTATTAACTCACATTGAATGTGAGTTAATAATATTAATTGAACTCACACGAATAATAATTGAACTCACACGAAATGAACTACTATTTCAATTTTCTATCTAATCAACACATCCGGCTTCTAACCGTACCCAGTTTTGGTGCGATTGTGATTATCGGGGTTAAATAATTGGGCTGAGTAGGAGAAAATACTAAGTTAATGGATTTTCTTAACACGATATCTCATGACAGAAATACTCTTCTACCTTTTTTGAACCCTTTTCATACAACTTGCACTCAAAAGCTCTCTTTGTTTCGTATGGCGCTTAGAATTTTATGAATCTCTTGTGTTGTTTAAATTCTAAAAAAAATAATAAAACAAACATAAAGGCATGAGTGATGGCGGCTGCAATTTCTGAGTCTTTTTGCAGTTGAAATTCTTAAGAAGAAGACTAAATCTACTTAATTTCAATATTTTGGGAGAATAAACAATTTTGCATTACATGCGGTAGTGTCAGTGCGCTTTTCTTTTACAACTTTTTTTAAAGAAATTTTTCCTACTGACAGTTCACCTCTGACAAACAGATCATACAAAAACGTCTTTTGTTTTCGTGAATATCTTGTTGGTTTCCATTTTATTTATTCTCACCCTATTTTAGTATTAATAGCATTGACCCTTTGTATTTCCTTGCTGTTTTGTGTGTTCGTGGTAATAGGGTCTTAGAATGGTTCGAACTTATTAGCGGTTGTAAGTTTTTTGGAGTAAATCATCATGATGTCTATGATTGAGTAAACTGTATGCTGTTTATAGATCAGATCTCCTAGATCAGATCTTCTATATTATTATTTTTCAAAACTAGGTTACTATGACTGACAAAAACTAGTAATTAATTGATTGTTTTTTTTTCTGATACAAGAAAATTAAGACACTATAAAGGAAAGGTATGGTTGCCAAAGACAATGAAAAATCCAATACAAAGAGTATCAGACGAGTAAACCTAAGTGGGTGCTTTGCCTGCTTTGACAAACATCTTCATACTACTAAATGCCTATCGCATTTGCCTCAAAAAGGTATTTTCCTGGAAGAAAACAAAGCACTAACTAGCGACCTATGGCGATTGGCGATGAATCTAGACAGTTCAAAATTATATATATTTTTTGATTAATTTCTGAATTCAAAATTAGGAATCAACCAATTGCTAATTTGTGCTTTTTTTTGAATAACTGCAATATACGGCAGTGCGTTCAGAACTATGAGATCATTTTTGACCTATGCTAAAACCCAGAAAGCGATAGACATTTAGTATTAAGGAGGCATTGCTCTAACCTTTAATAAACCTTGGCTCTGTGTTTATAGAAAATTACATTTCAAGTTACTTTGTTAAATTTAGGTTGAAATCAACAAACGTCGTATTTGAAGGCGTGAATCGATCATAATGTGTTTCATTAACTCTTTAGCTCTACTTATAGCGGCTCTAGCTCTACACATCTATAATTATAAAATGACCTAAAATTCAGCACGCTTCAGCATGCGTACTGGATCAAAAACATTCACTATGCCATGTACTTCTAGTGGTTATTTTAATAAGAACAGCACTATAGTTATATGTAAGATTAATTCTGGAAAAAACTCGCTGCTAAGTCAAGTGAAATAGCGTACAAGAAATTATCATTTGAATACAATATAATTAAAATATCTACTAATCATCTTGAAAATTTTGCTTACTAATTGTGTTATCACTGTTCAAAGAAATTTTTACTGAAAAGAAAACTGACTAAAGAATTACAACTAATTCATTCATATAAAGTTAATTTAATTATAAATCTTTTATTAAAATTGGTAAATAGTTTCCTATTGCACGAGAGATAAAATAGATGCTAAAGTTTTGAAAGGGAACAATTTGCGTTTATTTTATGAAACAATAAAAACTTCCTACCGTTTGACTCAATTTTAAAGCAATATATTTCGTAACTCGATAATTTAATTTTTATCATCTTCCTTGAAACAAAGAAAAGAGTTTCAAAAGAAAAGCGTGGAAATTATTCAAAAGAGTGGCAAAAATAAACGTAATTTTCTCCTTAACATAAACAGGAAATAAAAAACAGTATGCAAATTATTAAAAAAAAATCAAACTTCTTTCCGCAAATCTTATTATAACATCATAGTTCAATTTGAATAACCAAGTAAGAAAACAAAAATTCCGGGAAAGATTTTTCGGAAAATATAATTGATTTTTTAAAGTGCGAAACTAATAAGCACAGAACCTGTTTTGAAAGAAAATGAAAATAAAAACTGAAACTTGCTCTTGATTAAGAAATAAATGATAGGAACTTCGCGTTTATACTTGTATTGTTCTAGTAAAAAATGCATATTTTACTGTTTTTAAAGTTCCCTGTAGTGACCAATGTAAAGCTGTAAATAGCGTCATGTACTAAAAATGGACAATGTTTTAAATTAAGTTCACTGCGAAAAAGATATTTGTAAGACAATGTATATTGGAAACGTTGTTTTACCTAAATTTTTCTCTACAGTTCTTTTATATTCTTTCGCGAAGAAATAGTTATATTTCTCCAATGAGAAACGAAAACCATGTAGTTTCTACAATTAGTTCAACTGAAAGGAAATAAAACAATTCGTTACACCGAATGTTTTTCGATTTAATGAAGAATGTCTAACGCTGTCTAAAAAAACGATAAAAACGTTTATAGTTGAAAATGGCTTCGATAATGGTGCTAGGAATAAGGAATTAAAGAACCGAAAGGTTAAGAATAAAAATTTAGTGAAGAGTTGAAACGTTGAGGATAAGCGTAAAATATGAAAATGTATTTCATTATGTGTTTTTTTTTCTTTTTCATAAGTTCTAATGCTTGTTTTTATACAACTAATTAATTTTTCATATTAATATTACTTTCCCTTAAGTGTAAGGCTTGTACTGTCTAAATTTTTTTCGTGCGACCTCCGAGACATCTGCGCACGCGCCAAGTCTCTTCGGACTCTCTCGAAATAGGAGGAAAGCAACGAGGAAGTAGCAAGCGAACAAAAGCTGAAGGCATCGGGTAGTGCGCATCCTAAAACCTATCTCCCCTTTTTCAGATGGAAGCGTCCGTGGCTCCCAGACGCACAATACGCAAACAGACAGTATGTTTTTTATTAAAAACCATTTAAGTTATTACATAGTATGAGGTATGTGACTTAGATTTAAATGTTTACCGTTTTTAAACATGCCTACTACTTAGGTTATTAGCAAAAAAAATAATAATAATGCAGCACCCATATACAATACAGTTCAAACCAGTGGTGAATTTGTGACGGAACGCCTTTTTGGTACTGCATTCTTTAAAAAAGTCCTTTTTATATAAAATTGGTCACGAATTAAGATTCAATTATTTCTCTATGGCGTTCCCCTACTAAAAAGTTTGCATTTTCCGCCTCTTAAAACGTAGCAGAGTAGAACTGTGACAAAATTTATATCACAGGAAGAAAACGGGTAGTCTTATGTATGAGAATGTATTTTTGTGGGGCTATATCTTCATTTGGGCTGTCATGTTGGTAATAAATGGGTTTTATTCTTATTTTATTTTATGCATCTTTTTGGCAGGTCAGTTTTCCTTTTTTCCACCTTTTTTTGGTATTTCGATTTTATTTAAATTTTTAGGTCAATCCTTTTTGTTCTCTGTATTTTTCTTAATTTGTAACTCTTCTTCTTTTTAAAGAACTTCAATTTCTTTTTCCCTATAAAGTCACTTCGTATGTTAAATAAATGGTTTTAGCACGTTGAAGCAAATTTGCAGTAGTTCAATTAGAGAAGAACTGAAAAAAAAATAATAAGATGAACTAAAAAATAAAAATAAAAAGATATAAGGGATAAAAGATACAATTACTTTTGTTAAAATGTTGAGATTATGAATCCTGCGAAGGTTTCTTAAATTAAAAGTAGTGTTAAAGGTAAGTTACGTAAAAAGGTATATGGTATAAAAATCGTGCCGCGAATTTACAGATTGCTGCTGATTTTTACACAAACTCAAAAAGTGAATGTTCATGAGGAATGGAGCTTCTCAAGATATTATAATCTCTTTTTGAACAATAATTATTTTTCCAATTTAAGTTAAAAAATACCGTGTATTGTTGATATCCTAGAAATATGTAACTTCACATTAAAAAATTATTTTTTATCTGTAATAGTTATCAAGTTTATTTCATTCATACAGAACACTGTATTATTATTTTTTAAATTATTGCAGCATTCTTTGCTTACATTTACAAGTTCATGAATACAGATTTGTCATGCACCTCGCAAATACTATATCGAGGAATATGTACTTTGTAAATATCACTTTAAGTATTAATTGAGATCTAGTAATGTCAAGTGCAGTACTTATTAAGTATGTTAGCTAATGTTCAATATAATATGTTAAATAAAATTGGAAATATAAATTGTTCCTTTTGTTTCCTAATTCTTTCATTAACGAAATCAGAGACGTATTTTTTCTTTTATTAATTCATTTACGTTATTATACCAATTATTTCATTTATTTATTCATTCATTCATTCATTTATTTTCTTATTTATTTTCTATTTTATTTCTCTTACTTATTTTTCTCAGATATTAATAACTGAATTTCTTCATTTATTTATTGATTAGTTCTTTTAAATTAATAATTCATTTTTAACTTTATTTAAGCATTCACTAGATGGAAATTACTGTTAATATTTAAATAGAAAATTATTCATTACAAAAATATTGTATTTTTCACTTTGCCCTTTTTCGGAAGAGAAAATTTTCCACCTTTTTGTGAAAGAACAAAATAACTGCCAAAAATGAAAAATAATATTTCAACTCAAGTTATATTACAAAATACACTTCCCCTACTAGACATATACTAGCGAGTTATTTTACTGTCTCAGTAAAAATAAAGACTTTCAATAAGAAAGTAATATTATTGGTGAAATTATATCTTTTATGCACAGTTTAATACTTTCGCATAAAAGCTGGTTTTTCTTCGTTTCAAAATTAGAAATTTTGAAACGAAGAAAGGTAGAGGTTTTATAGAGGTATGTGGGGTAGAGTGAAATAGTGGGGCATAGTGAAATAGTAAGGCATATTTACAATTTGTTGCTTTCTAGCGGTATTTTGACGATGTTCTAAAATATATAGTTGATCTAGTAAAAAATAAATAGCTTCAAAAATCAAGGGCAATAATCATTTTCAAAATTTTATACTTGTATTTTAATATTTGTGTGTTCTCCAAAAAAAAAAAAAAAACTGTTATTATAAAATGATTAAGTTTTTGTAATTAACATTTTAAGTATCAATTGAGATATACTTATGTCCAGTGCAGGATATATCTGTACCTCAGAACCAGACTAACGTAAGTCCATTTTCGTCATTTTTCAGTAGAGGGGAAAAACGATGTATTCGACAATCGTTTTTCCCCTCTACCGAAAAATGACGAAAATGGACTTACGTTAGTCTGGTTCTGAGGTACAGATATTTAGTTAGTATTATGCACGTTTTGAATTTAATACAATTTGTCAATTTCTCGCGGAGCACAGTGAATAAAGCAAAGCAAAATACAACGTTCAATTAATTATAAAATACCCTACTAATTCATTCATCAATTAATTTATTTGCAGCCATTCATTTGATTATTTTCTTTTTATTTATTAATTTATGATAATATTTTATTTTTATTGCATGTTAATTAACTTATTTTTTTTGTTTCTCTTCATTTATTGCTTCATTATGCATTTATTCATTCATTAATTCAGTTATTTACACATTATCTTTTAAAAACATTTTAAATAGACTCTTTTCGGGAAAATCTTTTATTTTTCATTTCGCGCTAAACATGTGGCAAAGTGAAAAGTTTCCACTTTGATTTGGAGGTGCAAATCTAGTAATAAAAAAATAAAAAGATTACCTTAATGCAAGTTTTTATTATGATATACTATACTCTTTCTTTGTGTAGAGTAATTTTCAATTAGCAAAAACTTTGAAAAAAATCAAACTATCTTAATTATTTCCTTTTAACCCACATTTTCCTACATCTGTGCGACAAAAAGTAAAAACGTTATTGTGCCATCAATCTTCATTTAAAAATATCATGTAACTTTTATGGTGGGGATAGTTGCATTATAAAGCTCAATTAAGTAACCAACCGTTTCATAAATGTATTATATAGATAGAATTCAATCCCATTTATTAAGTAAATATATTTGTTTCTGTTGTTTAAAACTGAAGACTTAGCTTTTCAAAAGGAGAAAAAAAATAAATAAAAACCTACTAAACTAAAAAAAATATATTTCCTTTTAGCCTTTTTGTTGCACCCCCTCCCCTCTCGCAAGTTCAATTTACTTTTAAGGCAATTTGTTTCCATAACTCGATAATTCAATCTCTGCTCTGCTATTTCAAACAAAAAATATAATTTTTCAAAATATGGGAAAAATTTAATAAAAACAATGCGGGCATACTTTCATCTTAAATATAAATTGATGTTGAAGAATGAAGAGATGAAAGGGAAGGAACAATAAAACGTAGTCAAGTTCTTCCCACAAATGGTATAATTTGATTTTGCTCAAATCGGATGACTGAGAAAAATAAATTAAATTTTGAAAAAAAAAAGTTATTTTATAATAATAGATTTCACAAAAAGTAGTTAAAATAATCAAAATCTTATACTATAAAGTTTTCCTTCCAATAGAAGTTAAAAATAAATAGCTTAATTGCGAACAAAACTAAACGCTTTTTGGGAAAAAAAAAGTTTAAATGGAAAATGTCCTCCTATTGTACCAGTTTCAATGTACAGTAACCGATAAATACATCGCGCCTTGATGTATGACTCATTCGTCTGTATCGCACTTTTTCGGTTTTTGAAAACATATTTAGAAAAAAAAAATACGTTGCTTTGCATTTGACATCACATACAGAAAAAAAAAATATTTTTCAGAAAAAGTATTGTCTTCTTCTTTTAATTATCAAACTATACTAGCATATTCTCCGTACACTTCGCTCGTTACAGCTAAACTTACGATTCGTTTCCTCAATAAAACAATAAAACCGTGTTAGAATTTTGTTTTTCACTTTAAAAGAAAATTTGAAGACATTTTTTAAAATTTATTTTTATTGCAAAAACTTTCCTGATAATAAACTTATATATTGTACACTGCACATGACATTGATATGTACGTTAATTGACTTTTTATTTTTTATGACCTCTGTTACATAGTGTTTCGGATATATACTGTGATTCAAATTTTTAGACAAAATGCAAATATATGCAAAAAAAAAGGACAGCGAAATGCTTTCAAATTTCTACTGTAGGTAGACAATATGGTCCCAAATACGTGGCTGGAGTTTTTAAAAATATAACTGAAATGAAAATCAGAAATTAAAAAAGACTTTTTTTTTTTTTTTTTGCCTTTTTTGCTGTTGCAAAAATTTAGACAAAAGTCATGTTTTATGCAAATGTCTCTTGAAATGTAATTGGTGGAGGAAAGGTGGGACTTTTTTCTTCGAATATAAGTTCCAGGGATTGCTGAATGAATAATCAAACTCCGAATTTCTCTGTAGTTGTGAGGAAAATGAGAAAGTTTGGGAGCTGAAATTTGGAAAGGAAACCACTTTGCTAATTTTTCGTCTTTTAAATTGGCCCTAGCATGGTAGTCCATTGTTTTTTACTTCGTGTTAGAGCAAATTCAGATATGCGTATCGATCAAAAAGGCCAAGAGAAATAACATTTATTAAGGATGAAGGAATTGGAAAAACTGCTCGAACTGACGATTCGCACTGCAACAAAACTTCCACTTTGGCCAAAAACAGTACGTGACAGCTGAGTAGATTAACAACTAAATCGGGATGCATCAAAAAACCAAGAATTGTGCTAGAGCTTTTTCGGAAATTGTTTCTGAATTAAGTCAGATTTTTATGGTAAAAGCAACCCAGCATATGCGCATCAGATCTTTTTTCAAGTCACGCTAATAGATCCATCTAGAACATCAAATTTTAATAATTTTCATCAGAGAGAGTAACATTAAATTTTAGTCACAATGATACATGTGCTGCTTTTCCCATTAAAATCCGACTTATTTGGGAAACTATTTCCAAAGAAACTCAAGCACAATTCTTGGGTTTTTTTTTAATGCATCCCGATTTAGTTGTTTATCTACTTAGCTGTCACGTGCTGTTTTTGACCAAAGTGGAAGTTTTGTAGGATAAAGGGGTGAAGTGCCAGTTTGAATTGTTTTTTTCAATTCCTTAAAGAGTATTTTTTCTTGGCCATTTTGATCGATACGCCTGTTTGAATTTGCTCTCTTCAAAGTAAAAAACAATTTACTATCATACTAGGGCCGATTTAAAACATGAAAAATTAGCAAAGTGGTTTCATTTTAATATTTCGGCTTCCAAACTTTCTCATTTTCTTTACACGAGAACTACAGAGAAATTCGGAGTTTGATTATTCATTCAGCAATCCCTGGAACTTATATTCGAAGAAAAAAGTCCCACCTTTCCTCCACCAATTACATTTCAAGAGACATTTGCATAAAACATGACTTTTGTCTAAACTTTTGCAACAGCAAAAGAAGCAAAAAAAAAAAATGTCTTTTATAATTACCGATTTTCATTTCGGTTATAATTTTAAAAGTTCCAGACACGTATTTGGGACCATATTGTCTACCTGAAGTAGAAATTTGAAAGCATTTCGCTGAATAGTTTTCTTTTTACTCCTATGTTTGCATTTTGTCTAAACTTTTGCATCGCAGTGTATCATGTTTTTTTATTTACTCCAGACAAGCGCGATATAACGAAGGCTTAATCTGTATGAGATAGTGAGAAGTTAAGGGATGTAAAAGGATTTGCTTTGAATGAACCTTGTAAAAAATTCAAGCCGTAAGCGGACCTTTATGACAATTTATCCTAAATCTTATTAAATTGCAGTCGCTTTTGCCAATTGTAATGACTAGTTTCAAATTTTTAATTTTAGCAGTTTAACTAATTTGTTTCCATGTGTTTCATGTTCAGTGAAATAAACAGTTTTAACAAAGTGCAAGGTTACATAAAAACTAAATTGAAACAACTAAACAACATGCTTGGTTGCAACTAAAATCAGAAAACTTAGTGGCAATAGTTAGGAAAAATTATCCAGCACATATATTCCTGGTAGCGCAGTTGTACTTCAGATGTAATAATAAATAAAGAGATGAATGAACTTGATTATAAACGATGAAAAAAAAAAAAAAAAAACATAAAACTCTACGTGCTTGGAAAATAATAGATACTTAATGCGGCTAATTCTGATAGTAACATATCTGAAAAAATACAGGAAAATGTCTCCTTAAAAGTCACTAGTCAGTCCTGAAATTAATCTGGAATATTTCAGAAAATTTCAGAAGCATTTCTTATCAAAGCCAAGCAAGAACCTTCAAAGAAAACTTACTATGCTGATAGTAATATCTTTGGACCTTCCTTATTTTCAAAGAAAGCGTCTGATGCAAATATTTTGGAATCGAAGTTATAATTGCAAATAAATACCGAACAGCATAGGCGGACTGAACGTGACTGATGGGATGAACGTGATTGATAAAATGAACGTAATTGAGTGATTGAACGCGACTAAAGAAATTAACGTGATTGATGTAGTGAACGTTAATGAACGGGATCGAATAACAACGCGTGACTGATTAAATGAATTTGATTGATGTAATGAACGTGATTGCGTGAATGAATGTGATTGAATAACTGGGCGTGACTGATGGAATGAACGTGGTTGATGAAATGAACGTGATTGATGGAATGAACGTGATTGGTAATTGACTGCACGTGTTTTATTGATAATTTTTTTGCATCATTTCGAAGTTTATTCCATCTTTTGCCTGTGTTGTTTTTTTGTTCATTTAAGTATTCACGTTCTGTAGACCACGCTCACTAAAGAATAAATCACGTTCATTTATATCAGTCACGATCATTCTAATAATCTTCATCAAATCAGCTTTATTAAATAAGTCATTTACGTTGATTAAATGAATCACATTTCAATCAATCACGTTCAACCACTCAATCATAATCATTTCATCAATCACGTTTATTCCATCAGTTATGTTTATTCCACCAGTCACGTTCAAACGCGCAATCACGTTCAATCGATCAAGAACGTTCAGTAAACCAATCACGTTCGTCCTAATAGTCACATTCAAAAACTCAATCACGTTCATTTCATTAATTATATATCAATTCCAATTTCGTCTTTGTAGGTCTTTTCAGCCATTAATAATTTCTCCCTGATCTAAAGAATCGAAATAAATTCACGTCAGCACACACTTTCTCAAATCGCATACGGACTCTCGATGGTGTTCTCTAGATGATGTCATAAAATCATTTAAAATCGTGATTTTTCAAAAAGTCATATTTATAATAATTTTTGTCACAAAAAAGTTTTTTTTTTTTTCAGTTTTTAATGGTAGAGTTAAGAATGCTTTACTGTATGACTGCTACGACTGGGGGCTGTATAAAAAGTTAAATTTGTAACTCTTTTAAAATTTAGTTTTTTGGAAAGAATTTCATGGATTCAAATGCATTCCACAGTTCATAGTTTTTTTTTTTTTTCAAATTGGAACTATATTCTTTTCTCTAAAGGTTTAAAAATTAGTTATTGGGCCACGATTGAAGTCGACACCCTGTGTATTGTCACACTGTTAGCTAAAATTGCTTGCTTCAACAGTGTAAACTAAGAATGTCTTAAACTTTAATCGAGTCAGGACATTTTTTTTTCAATTGTGCTTGAGTTTCAAAGGAAACTCGTGTAAACCCTTGAAATTTGAAAAGCTTCCCGGAAATAATCTGCGACGTTTTGAAACCTTCTTACAATACTTCCTCTAATTTAACTGCTTCTTGGAGTTAATATTTCACTTTGATAACCAAGAAAAATAAAACTTTCCATTAAAATTCCTTCTTCATAATTAGTACTTTAATATTCTTGTTCTTAGATTACGTTAGGTAATATTATCAATACTAGTTCGTAAACTTTCTTCTCATTCTAGAGTACCCTTATTTCAAAGCAGAGGTGATGAATGTTCTTGAAGAATAAATTACCTCATTTATCTTCAGAGATTTGAATAAAATGTGTCGGTTTCATGAACTTTATTACCATAATTTAAGTCTTTGAGTTCATGCCAAAATGCATATGTCTATAAAGTATTAAAAGAAAAGTAAAATTCTTGCTAAAAATGCTAATCCAAAAATGTGTTCAAATGACAAAACGTTTTCTCGAAGTCGAAAACTAAAATATTCTTCTTTTATATTTCATTATTTCATGACCTTCTGTCACTTAAATTTACATTAATGGTGACGTGATTTATTTAATTACGCTCTTCTTTTTCATAAGGTAATTACTAAGATGATTTTATTAGCCAGCGTAGTTTTTGCTTTTGATATTTCCGAATAAGCGGTGCTTTTCTTTCCTTCATGTTAAGTTATTCAATTTTTTTCAAGAGTAATTCATAAAAAATAAATATTTGCAAAATGTATTATCATTACAATAATTATTAAAAACTGACCAGTGCGAATCATTCGCAATTGACAGAAGGAATGCAAAAACACGTTTTTAAAGTTATTTTTTGAATAACAGCAAAAATGTGAATTGTTTGTTTGCTTTTCGCTGACAGCAATCAAATAATCTTTAAAATGATGGCTTACTGTTTAAGTTTAACGAAGTATTAATAAAATTATGCCTTACACAAACGTATAAACAAATGAAGGAGAAACACCTTTGAGAGAAAACATATGATTTTGGAAATTTAGAAGATAATTCTGCTGAAAAAAAATAAATAAATAGTATAAAAACACAACATTTTTGAACGGATTCTATCTTACGTCGTTCCCATTATAAGCACGATGATCTGTCCCACCTCACAAGTGCAATAAAGTTATTGAATGATATTCATTGAGGTAATACGTAGTAAGAAAACAAAAGAAAAAACGTTTTTTATTTGACCAGAACAACAATTTTTAGACACTGGGTCCATTTTTTGTCAGTAGCCGGAATCATAACCTTTAAAATGACGGGTAAATTATAGAGTTTAGTAAAGAAATAAGGAAGAGGGAGAGATCTGGCTTGGTATCCCAAAACAGGTAATAATATAATTAGTATTAGAGATGGCGCGAAGCAGGGTTTGGTCAAAGCGCGGAATATTTTTTAATTAATTTCATTAATTTTCACTAGTTTTTCACTAGTTAAGTACTAATTTTTGTTTTACACTAGAAGTAACAGAAAATTAGACAGTTCTCTTTCTTTTGATTGTAATATGGCATTATGAACGGGGTTT